>ML809438.1:385180-404221 GCA_009831015.1 Picea engelmannii | reverse complement strand
GCTAGTGAAGCGTAGTCTCTGAAAGGTTTCCATATCCTTGGATGGGTCTTCCATGCTATCTCAATCAAGGGTGTTGTACAAAATGAGACGAACAAAGTTCGCTCACACAAGAATTATCCAAAATACTTGGAATATAACATAATAATCCATGTAAGAATAATGTATAAAATATGAATAGATAAGATGATTACAATTGAGAATGAGGGCTCATTTATATACCCACACAGGGGTGCCCTTAACCAATAGTCATGTCTTTTGAGACATATCCTTTCATTATTAGTAGTTATTATTTATTAATTAATTATTAGGTTATGAATATCTATTTTATATGTATATTTATGTTCATAACATTGCCTTCCCCTTAAAAATGTTTTGTCTTCAAAGCATACTTTATGGAAGACTTATCTCTCGGTCTAGCTTATAATTAGTGTCTCATGATTCTTTATTCTTGAGTTAGTGAGCATTGAGGACCTAAGACGATAGGATCTTCTAAGCGCTGAGCAGAATTGTCAAATTGTAAACGAGTCTGTCCATCCTAATTCGATCTTCTGCGAATTTGGGTTTTTATAGGGTTCTTGGAAAGAACTTGATACATTTCTACTCCCCTAATAGTTTCTATTTTGACCCGCACTTGTAGTGGAAGTAATATTCTTCGACATAGCGGTTATTTGTTTCTGTTGATATATTGATTGGTTGAAGTATCGACTTTTGTGATTAGGATGTCGATAAGGCATCCTTGCAACTTGATCTTTACTTCGTATACTTGTAGTTTTTTCTTGATTAACTTTTGTAATTGAGTTTTCTTCATACCCTTGGATTGTTTCTTCTTCGACATTTGAAGACCTCTTTACATCAGTTGGATTCGCATCCTTTTGAGTTGTAAGGTTGACTGGCTCTGTATTAATTCCTTTATCCAGAATTTGGACTTTTACATCTAAAGACTTCTTTAGTTCCATAGGTTCAGTCATTGTCTCTTTATCGACTATTGATGTTTTGTGATCTAGGTCTTCTTGTAAAGACTTCTTATCATGCTTAAGCCTTTTAATTTGTGTTAGTAAATCCTAATTATGTCGTTTTAATTGTAAAAGTTCTTCTTTATCTTTTGACTTGTCATCTTTATTTTTTTAATTCTAGATTCTCCCTTCTTTCGTCCTTTAAGCTTTTAATTTGTTCTAGTAACTTCTGATTAAGGTTTCTTAGGCATGAACTTTCTTCCTCTTTTTTGGTTAAATTCTCTTTGAGACCTTGATTCTCTTGTTCCAACTTTTGAAAATACTGCTTCTTCTCCTTGGACTTCATGATTTTTACAAGTAGTTTCTGATTATGATTTCTTAGGCGGGAAATCTCTTTGTCTTTTTCAATGATGATCTTGTCACATTCTTTATGTTGATCTTGCAACTTTTGTATTGACTTCTAGTTATCTTGAAATATCATTTCTGATATGTCCTTCAGGTCTTCTGATGATGGAGCTTATGAAATTGACTTCATTGTAATGTCTTGTAATGTGATTTTCTTCTTCTTATAAGAAAATGTCAAAAACTTTCTCCTTGTGTTGAAAACAAAAGTACCCAATATATCTACCCAAGTTGACCCTAGAATTATATCAACACTGTCTTGATACATTGATACCACATTGAATTGACCTACGAATTTTTAATCACCAATAGATAGTTGTAGGTTATTAATTTTGTATTTCTCGTCGGAAAAACATGTGTCACTTTCAATTATATTTGGTTCTAAAACTATTAATTGGTTTGCCAGGTCAACATTAATGTGATTTTTCCTAGCGATCGGGCAAATAACGATGTCGATATTCCTTCCTTGAATAATCTCATTAACTTTTAATAAGGGATCCACATATTTTTTATAAGTATGAGGGAATCTTCCTCCTTCCATTTTAGAATTGTCCTTTTTATAAATTGAATTGAACTTGATTATTTTTTATTTTTATTTTTATCACTTAATCTTAAAAATATCCTTTTAATAATTTTAAGACGTAAGCTCCTTGACGTGATAGATATCTTGCTCTAATATTCCTTGATACGATACTCCTTTTATGTACTTTCAAAGTCACTTTTTGTTCACTTAGTAACCCTTTCTTTCTTTTATTTCTATTCACTTTAACTTTCGAAATATCACTTTATCCTTGTATTTTTAAATATTATTTAATACCCTTTTTTTTGTCTTTTTGTGGATATCTCTAATTCCACAATTTAAATAAACAAATGAAGCTTATCTTCTTCTTTTTTCAAATGAAAATTTCCCATTTATATTAAGTATAATATAAATTGTTTACATATATCTTTTCTTTATTGACCATAAAAAAGTTCTATGTCCAGTCCTTGAGTGACAGTCATTCTTGAAAAAACAAAAAATATATTGTCTCTACTAAACTGAAAAATCAGGCTGGAAATTGCAAAAAAAATAGAAATCTAAAACTATCTTTAGCCGCTCCATTTATCCGAAGAAAGATATGATGACAAAAATAGCTCAGAAAGCTATGCACTTCTTGGGCCGATTAAAGAGATAGCTACAAAGTAGGGCCCTTGTGACCTTCCACCCACAGATTATAAGTAATCCTCCCTCGAACGCTGAGGAAGGCCTGTTTTGATAGATAGTCTACTTCTTGATTCTTCCCCCTATAAATGTGCTCAAAAGTAATGGATCTGAAATGAGTGCATAAATCAACATTTATTTCTTTCCACACTTCAAGGCTTGCCACTCTGAGATCACCCTTCTTCTTTAGCCAGTCAATGACTATCTTTGAGTCGCCCATGATGTGAATATCACAAATTGCTAATCTTTTTGCAAGAACTAAGGTAGACCATGCCCCCAGGAGCTCCGCTCTTGTGTTGGATCTGCCACCGCAATTTAATGTCCACCTGCATTCATTTGTGGCGTTTAACTTAATGATACCCCCGGCCCCACACTTGTTGCCAATAATTTGTGTAGCCTTGTCGAACCAATCACATTGTTTATCCGCTGGAGGAGAAGGGCCCATAATCCGTGGTTTTTTTCTTTGTGCATTTTCCAGAGATGTTCCAGTGCACATCGAGAGAGATAGACAACACGGTGAATTGAGGGGCTCGATCCTTCAAAAAGGGCCCTGTTCCTATCAGCCCAAATGAACCAGCAAACAAAGGCTGGCAGTGATGTCAATCTTTTATTTTGTAAAGCCCAGTTTTTGAAAGAATCAACCACAGAAACACCATTCCAACCGGAATCCAGATCCAACATTTTTTTGAGCTCTGCCCAGGTTGTTCAGGAAAAAAGACAAGTTAAAAAAACATGCTTTGTGGATTCACCGTGGTTTTTACACAAAACGCAGATGCCAGGGCCTTGCCATCCCCGTTTTTGGAGATTTTTCTAGGATAAAACTTTATCTTCTGCTAATAACCAAATAAATAATTTTATCTTCAAGGGGCACTCCCACTTCCATAGCTTCTTCTGCCATCCTTCTTGATTTTTTTCCCAAAGTAGATTCGATAGAGCTTCATATATGTTCTTCACCGAGATGACACCCAACATATCTCCTCCCGTCCAGAACAACTCATCTGGCTTGTTGACTAAGGATATGCCCGATTCTGCCAATAGTGCTCTGTAGTAATTCCATTCCTCAACAAGAAAATTTGGTAGTGCTAGATCTTTACTGCATAACCATCTCTTTCATGTTTCTGTTCCAAAGGCCTTGGTTGTTGCTTGATATAAGAAATATATGCATTTTTTATTTAACCTTCTCACTAACACAACAAATAAAATGGAATCCTGTCCTAAGCCCAGGATCACGTCTTTGCCTATAATGATTGAATGGCCTATGCCTGGTTTCCAGGCCATCCATCGCAAGATAATAGGTAAGGTATTACACAATTTTTTTCATGTTTGGGAACCCTTTTGGCGGAGCAGATCCATTGATCGGAGCCACATCCAAACTGGGAAATGTGGGTAATACTTGTCTTTTAGAACACTTTTCCAGATCCTCGTCTTCATGATAGCTCTCCACATCGTGTTTGTTTCCAAAGATCTATTGAACAACATGATGTTGCGCAAACCCCATCCGCCATAAGACTTTGGTGTGACAATCGACGTCCAGCTACACAGATGGTACTTTTTCTTATTTTTAACACTTGACCACATGAAAGAAAAACAAATCTTATGAATAGAGTTAAGAACAAAAATCAAAACGTGAGCCAATGCTAACCAGTACACTGTTTTTGTCTCCAGTACAACCTTTAGAAGCACAAGGCATCCACCCAAAGATAACATCTTATTTCCCCAATGTTTTATCCGTGCCTCGAATTTTTATATTAACCATTTCCAATCAGCTACTCTGTAGTTATCAAGTTTTAGATAAAAACCCAGATAATGAAAATCGTGTTCTAGATCTTTGCTTAAAAAGGTAAAAACATCCTTTATAACTTTAAGAGTATCATAGTTGACACTGAAATGAAGAATAATTGACTTTTGTGCATTAATGGTCATTCCCGATGCCTTGTAGAAGTCTTGAAGAATTCCCTGTATTACCTTCCATTCAAAGAGAGAAGCTCTAGACAATATCAGAATGTCATCTACAAAGAGGAGGTGTAGAATATTTAGCATCCTGGACACTTTTAAACCAATAAGAGAACCTTCATCTTTTGCTTTGTTGAGTGCTAGTCTGAGGCCTTCCATCATCAAGATGAAGAGGAGGGGCGACATCAGACATCCTTGACGTAGGCCTTTCTTGCATTTAAAAAAATTTGTGGGCTCACTGTTTATCAGAACTGCGAAATTTGTAGAGGAGACACACGCCATAATTCGTTTTGTGGTTGGGAGGCCAAAACCACACTGCAAAAAAATTAATCTTAGATAATCCCAATTTGTGCAGTCATAGGCTTTTTTCAAGTCAAAATTTGGAATAATGGATTGCAACTTCTTACTTTTGATGCTATGTAAACATTCTTGAGCCGTCCCGATGACATCTAGAATTTGTCTTCCTTTGAGGAAGCCCAGTTGCTCCAAAGATAAAGCTCTGGATAAAATCGGTCTTAGTCTTTTAGCGATCACCTTAGCAATGAGATTATAGCACAAGTTGCATAGAGCTATCAGCTGATAATCCATGAAGTCAGTTGGCTTATTGCCTTTCGGAATCAGAGGAATAAAAGTAGATTTTATCAAGTTTAATACCTTCCCCTTAACCCTGGAATCCTCCACACAGTCCAGCAGGTCCTGGCTGACAAGTTTAAAGAAGGATAAGAAGAACTCTAATGTCCAACCATCAGGTCCGGGGCTTTTTTCCTTTGAAAAATCTTTCAGAATGCCTAGAAGTTCCTCCTTTGTAGGAGCTTGTTCCAGCAATCTTATGTCCTCATCACTTACAAAGGCCGTGAAGAGTCGGATAGAGTTTAATTGGTTAAAAATAGACGTGTGTCTAACATCATGGTAGAAGGATTTAAAAAACTTTGTTTCTTCCGTCTTAATTGCTTCTTGTCCAGAAAGAGTAACACCAGAATCATCCTGCACCTCCCAAATGAATTTTTTGTTTCGCCTATAACTCACGAAATTGTGGAAGAATTTTGTATTCTTGTTGCCGCTTTTGATCCATATTGCACAAATTTTCGGGTGCCATTATTCCTCGTCTGCTAGCAGAAGTCTCTTTATTTCTTTTTCTAGATTAAACACTGATTGTTCACAATGTCCATTAGTAGTGTGTTTAAACATCTGTTCGTATTAAATAGACAAAGTCTCTTCTATCTCTCAGAGATCCTTTGTGTCTCTGAGATGCTTGTTCTTTGCCTAGATTTTTACACAACATTTTAACTTTGACAACTTTTCCACGAGTCTCCCTTGAGCCTCTGAAATGTTAATCAAATCAGGATCATGCCATACTTCCTTTACAATAGTAGTGAAGCTTTCCTCTCCTAACCATCCTGGATTGAATTTGAAAGGATAAGAGACTTTTGGGAAACCATGTTTGAGTTCAAAACAAATTGGGGCGTGATCTGATAGAAAAGGAAACTGTACCCATGACCTGTACCTTTGTGATGTTGCTAAGACCTCCTCAACAATATAAAACCTATCTAGCCTCTTTGAGATACTTTCTTCTCCAACTCGGCCATTTTTCCAGGTTGGCATAGTTTTTGTTGGAATCACATCAATGAGAGAATACTTATGAAAAAGTGATTTAAAGTAGCCAGATAAAGGATCACATGTTGCTTTTTGCCCCCATATCTCAGTCAATGAATTTGTGAAATTTAAATCTCCTGCTAAGATCAATTTTTTTTTTGCTAACAGCCCCGAGGCCTCCACCGAAGCCCAAAATTCCTTTCTATTCTGGCATGGTCCATAGACGTTCAGAATTGATAGCTCTGTTTTGTCCTCATTGGAGTGCCCTGTCAAAAGTATACCACCAATGCTTAGAAAAGGGTCAAAAGTGAAGAAATTTGGATCCCAAGAGCCAAGCAAGCCTCCAGAAGTCCCCACTGCACTCACTGTGCAAGACAACCAATCAAGTCTTAACTTAAGGATGAATGATCTTGCCTTGTCCGCTGATACCAAAGTCTCCTGTAATAAAATGAAACTTAGGAAAATATTATTTAAGAACTTCTTCTCAAGGAGTTTTGTTTCAGGGGTCCCCCCACCCCTCTGACATTGAGGGAAACAAAAATCATATCTTATCTCTAGCTAGGGCTATTAATCCTCTAAGCACCCTGAGATCAGAAGTTCTAGATGTTGTAGACAACGGATTTAAGGTAGCTCCCGCCTTCCTGCAAGCACTACACGTTTTTAAAGGTGAGACCTCAAACGCCAAGCCCCTCGACCAAGCAGGGTCTGCTGTTGACGAGCTCCGAAACCCTTGGCTTTCAGAGGTAGAACCCGTTGTATCCTTCCTTACCGCCGGTGAAGATCCAGAAAAAATTGGAAGTAGTATGGGTTTTTTAAACCGATGCCCAGCAGGTAACAAATCAGTTAGAAGATTGTCTAAGGCACTGTCACTGAGATCAGATTTTGTGTATCCTGGAAAAGGGGGAGAAGCCAATGGAGGTGCGACGAAGGAAGGCTTTGAGGGATTTTATACAAAGGGAGCCTTCTCGGAAGGGTTTGTGGCTGGAACACCTACTGGTCATGAGTCAGGAGAAGAAACAATAGAAGCTCTAAAGCAAGAAGACAAGGAAGAGGAAAGACTAGTATTCATGTGTTGACGCTCCCATAAAGACAAAGACAAATATAGCTTTGGGAAAAAGTGTCTTAACTTACCCATAAAAGAAGTGTCGACTGTAGGAGAACTATCGGGATCAATATAACCTAGGCAAAAAGTGGGTGTATCTTCCTCCTCCAAAGGAGTCATTGTATCACCCGAAAAATCCGTTGTATACTCCTCCTCCGACAGGGAACCATAAACATGTGTGCAGTCCTTCAGAAGGTGCCCAATGTTCCAGCAAAGGGTGCAATGGAAAGGCAGTCCTAAGTAGTCTAGGTGCTGGGCGAAGAGCAAGCCACGCCTTTCTATCTCCAGAACGTCCAAGAGACCCTCATGGATGTCGAATTCAACAAGTATTTTTTCCATTTTCTTATTCAGGGATAGGAGGTCCCCTTCCTCAATTTTTACGAAGTGCCCTAAAGAGTTCCCGACCACTTCCATAGCTTTCTTGTTCCACAACTGGAGTGGAAAATTCGGGAGGAGTACCCAGATGTGTCTATAGCTAAAGTATTAAGTAGAGGGATTAAAGCTTAAGAGCCACTGCTTTAGCATTAGGCTTCCATCGTCATAACTCCAAAAAGAATTCAGGACCTTCTCCGAATCTTCTGGGTTTTTAAACATAAAGCCCAACCAACCTCTAGGTAGATTGATCAACTTAGGACAATAACCCAGAAAAGGTAGCCAATATAACTTCATCCAGTCCTCCAAAGAAGAAGAACACCAAGACCTATAAGCTATTCTACCCACCAGGGTGCAGAGCGAAAGTGTGGACGACTCCTCTAAGCCGACGTCCATACCAAGGACTAACTTTGGCTTGGTTTTCTTTGGCTTCCAAACTTTTGCGTAATGGTAGGAATGAATTTTCCTTTGTAAACTCTGTCTGTCCTGTTTTTCTTTACTACCAAAATCCGCAACAATTTCATTATTAGTTCCCAGGATACGATCAAAAGGTTCATGAGCTTGAACCGTTTGTTGTGGAGCTATTTGACCCTCTAAAGCATTTTTTGCAGAGTCTAACACAATGCCAGGTTGTTTGTTAGAACTATGCATATGTCCAGAGGTGTTCAAAGTAGTAATGAAGGGATCTCTCACCGTCACATCATCTTTAATACAAGGCTCAGGGTGACGGGTAAGGTTATGAACTATGAAGTGCTCATCCACCGTGGGGAATAAAACCTCCTCCTCCCAATGCACTTTGTCAGCCGAACTAATAAGTGCGTTGACATCATTTTCCATATTGGAGGACACTTGGGAGCCCAGAAACTCCAGAGAGTAAGACAAATAAATTCCTACCACCCAGCAAGTCCCGTCAAGGGTAATGAGAAACACGAGGTTTGGTGACTTAAACACTGAAGAGGTGACAAATAGCATAAAAAAGAGGATTGTTCATAACTGCTGGTCCGTAAACTTCTTCTGACAGTTTTAACTACCTTAAGAGAAGAAAACCTACCTTGAGAGCACTAACAACTTGTGGCTAAGACATGGATCTGAGCCTCTTACCAGTATACTGTGGCCACTAAAAGGAGCCTATCGTTAAACCTCCATGGAAGCCAAAACCTCTTCTCAGAAGTTTGAAAATCATCATTCCCACCTCTTCGATCCTCTCAAGTGGAAATGATCATCAAATGAAGCTTATCTTGCAACTTTCCAATATAACTCTTTTAATAATCTTTTCATAAAATTGAACTTAGGAATGAAAATAAAAAAAGTTAATATACTTCCACCATATACTTTTTCTTTGTATCTTTTTTTATAATATAATACATTTTTATGATACATAATACCTTTTTGAAATATCACTTTATCCTTATACTTTTAAATATTATTTAATACTTTTTTTATATTATTTTTTTTTACCTTTTTATAATTTTTGATCCACAAGTAATAATAAATTTATGAGTAACTTTAGAATATAATAATATATTTTCTTTTAATTTTTTCTTTATACTTCCTTCTTATAATCTCTTTTAAGATATTCTTATTTTTTCTTAAATTGAAGTGCGTCGTACAATTTTTGTGACGGCTTTTTTCACCTTCGATTTATTTAATTAAGCACTATATTACTTTTATTGTCCTTGCATAAGGATTTGCTCTTTTGATATTTTGGAGGGTAATCGATGTTAGTTTGACCAATATGTCACCTTCCACTAAATAAGTTCTAATATATATATATTAATATATTAATTGTATATGTTATAATTGACACTGATTTAGGAATGTTATGATTTGATTACAATTAATATTAAGCTACGATAAGGGTTGTGCTCTTTCGCATAATTTTTAGATAGAATTAAATTACAGCGACAACCGTCTTCAATGGCAATGAAAATTTTGAATGGCTGCTCCCTTTTGGCAGATGTTGACGGTATGATGGTTAAATTGATCTGGCAATGAAAATTCTGAATGGCTGCTCCCTTTTGGCAGATGTTGACGGTATGATGGTTAAATTGATCTATATGGTGGTTGTAAGTCCACGATTTTTAGAATATACGTTTTAAACAATTTTCAAGTGTACGGATATCAATAAAAAAAACGAAGCTTTGATACCAAATGAGACGAACAAAGTTCACTCACACAAGAATTATCCAGAATACTTAGAATATAACATAATAATCTATGTAGGAATAATGTATAAAATATGAATAGATAAGATGATTACAATTGAGAATGAGGGCTTGTTTATATACCCACGCAGGGATACCCTTAACCAATAATCATGTCATTTGAGACATGTTCTTTCATTATTAATAGTTATTATTTATTAATTAACTATTATATTATGAATATCTATTTTATATGTATATTTATGTTCATAACACAAAATGTATCAAATAACAAGAATTAACAGTTATCAGTACATCTGCAATGATAAAACCCATTATTTGTTACATATATTTCGTCCAAGAGTGATACGTCCCCGAGAGCGATACCTCCCCAATTTCTAGAGTCAAGCTCTTGATAACTAATTTTTGTAAAAAGAAAAACCTCCCCAATTTCTAGAGTCAAGCTCTTGATAACTAATTTTTGTAAAAAGAAAACATACATTTTTGACATTTCTAATTTCTTGACCCTTTATTTAAAAACAAGGAGAGCTGCCATTAGACAGATTACACACAAACACACAACTGTAATTGTATATTATTATTGAACACAATACACATATATATAGCTGGATTTAGATCCAAGTAATTCCACTTTTTGAGGGAGAAGTTGAGAGAATATCTCAACATCCTCCAACAACCCAAACTCTAATATGCATCATTAATGAAGCATTATCTCTAACACCTTTTACCCTCAAAAATCGTTTAGGCTCATTTCACTTATGATGGTATTGGGTAATCCCTTGAGACTAAATGGTACCTTACCACTCAGATCGTTGTTTCTTACTCAAAAGAAATTTAAGATTGAAAAATCCCCATATGATTTGGGAATCTCACGTATAAAGAAGTATTGCAAAACAATAAACAAAATTGGTTTATCCTGTCTACAAGTATTTCAGAATACCAAAAAGGCCCTTCTTTGATATATCTATGGTATTGAAATAAGAAAAGCTACTCAGGCTTTGTGGTAATGGGCCAATGGAATTATTCTTGTAAAATATACATCCGCGAGACACTAGATTTCACCAAATTCTTTGTTTATTTTCCCAGAATATTTGTTCTTCTAAACTTGAAGATATACCAAGCTTTTCAAGCTTGCAAGCTCGAAAAAGTCCCATTGGGTGAGATTTTTTCACTGTTCCGGTTCAGATCCAGATGGGGAATTACAACCTCATAGCCAGGTGGGGAATTACAGCCTTCATCTTCTATCTGGGTTTTTGGGATTCAAAATTAATACTTCTCTAAATAGCATGTGTGTTTTAGTATTTTTTGAAATGTAAACTTACAGATAACTCATTCATAGCTCTGTGTCACAGGTCGGCATGGAATCAGAAAGGATGTTTTACATGTGCCTCAGATGTCATATTTCTTGGCAGATGATAGATGGGTTATTTTCCTAGACTCGAAGCATCTAGAATAGATTCAAGATTCTTTAATTTTTTGTTCGTTGTGTTCTACCTGTTGCATCATTGCAATGTAGAAATATTGAAGAAATATTGTTGGCTTCTTGTGCCGCACGTTGATGTTTTGGGCAAAGAGCAAGCCACGCCATTCTATCTCCGGAACATCCAAGAGACCCCCATGGATGTTGAATTCAACGAGTATTTTTTCTATTTTCTTATTCAGGGATAGGAGGTCCCCTTCCTCAATTTTTAGGAAGCGCCCTAAAGAGTTCCCGACTGCTTCCATAGCTTTCTTGTTCCACAGCTGGAGTAGAAAACTCGGGAGGAGTACCCAGATGTGTCTATAGCTGAAGTATTAAGTAGAGGGATTAAAGCTTAAGCGCCATCGCTTTAGGATTAGGCTTCCACCATCATAACTCCAAAAATAATTCAGGACCTTCTCTGAATCTTCTGGGTTTTTAAACATAAAGCCCAGCCAACCTCTAGGTAGATTGATCAACTCAGGACAATAACCCAAAAAAGGTAGCCAATATAACTTCATCCAGTCCTCCAAAGAAGAAGAACACCAAGACCTATAAGCTATTCTACCCACCAGGGTGCAGAGTCAAAGTGTGCACGAATCCTCCAAGCTGACGTCCATACCAAGGACTAACTTTCGCTTAGTTTTCTTTGGCTTCCAAACTTTTGCATAATGGTAGGAATGAATTTTCCTTTGTAAACTTCGTCTGTCCTATTTTGCTTCACTACCAAAAGCCGCAACAATTTCATTATTAGTTCCCAGGATACGACCAAAAGGTTCTCGAGCTTGAACCCTTTGCTGTGGAGCTATTTGACCCTCTAAAGCATTTTTTGCAGAGTCTAACACAATGCCAGGTCGTTTGTTAGAACTGTGCATATGTCCAGAGGTGTTCAGAGTAGTAATGAAGGGATCTCTCACCGTCACATTGTCTTTAATACAAGGCTCAGGGTGACGGGTAAGGTTATGAACTATGAAGTGCTCATCCACCGTGGGGAATAAAACCTCCTCCTCCCAATGCACTTTGTGAGCCAAACTAATAAGTGCGTTGACATCATTGTCCATATTGGAGGACACTTGGGAGCCCAGAAACTCCAGAGAGTAAGACAAATAAATTCCTACTACCCAGCAAGTCCCGTTAGGGGTAATGAGAAACACGAGGTTTGGTGACTTAAACACTGAAGAGGTGACATATAGCATAAAAAAGAGGATTGTTCATAACTGTTGGTTCGTAAACTTCTTCTGTCAGTTTTAACTACCTTAAGAGCAGAAAACCTACCTTGAGAACACTAACAGCTAGTGGCTAAGACATGGATCTGAGCCTCTTACCAGTATACCGTGGCCACTAAAAGGAGCCTACCGTTAAACCTCCATGGAAGCCAAAGCCTCTACTCAAAAGTTTGAAAATGGTCATTCCCACCTCTCCGATTCTCTTAGGTATCTTGTTTATACACACAAATGATCATCAAATGAAGCTTATCTTGCAACTTTCCAATATAACTCTTTTAATAATCTTTTCATAAAATTGAACTTAGGAATGAAAATAAAAGAGTTAATATACTTCCACCATATATTTTTTCTTTGTATTTTTTTTATAAGATATATAATACCTTTTTATGATATATAATATCTTTTTGAAATATTACTTTATCTTTATACTTTTAAATATTATTTAATATTTTTTATATTATATTTTTTTTACCTTTAATCCTATCAAATAATAATAAATCTATGACTGACTTTAAAATATAATAATATATTTTCTTTTAACTTTTTCTTTATACTTTTTCCTTATAATCTCTTTTATTATATTCTTATTTTTCCTTAAATTGAAGTGCTCCGTACAATTTTTGTGACGACTTTTCTCACCTTCGATTTATTTAATTAAGCACTATATTACTTTTATTCTCCTTGCATAAGGATTTGCTCTTGATATTTTGAAGGGTAATCGATGCTAGTTTGACCAATATGTCACCTTTCACTAAATCAAGTTCTAATATATATATATTAATATATTAATTGTATATGTTATAATTGAGAGTGATTTAGGAATGTTATGATTTAATTACAATTAATATTAAGCTACGATAAGGGTTGTGTTTCTTCGCACAATTTTTAGATAGAATTAAACTACAGCAACAACCTTTTTTAATGGCAATGGAAATTTCGAATGAGTGATCCCTTTTGGTAGATGTTGACGGTACAGTGGTTAAATTGATCTATATGGTCGCTGTAAGTTCACAATTTTTAGAATGTACGTGTTGAACAATTTTCAAGTATACGAACATTAATAAAAAAAAATATGCTCTGATACCAAATGAGATCAATAAAGTTCACTCACATAAGAATTATTCAAAATACTTGGAATATAACATAATAATCCATGTAGGAATAATGTATAAAATATGAATAGATAAGATGTTTACAATTGAAAATGAGAACTGGTTTATATACCCACCCAGGGGTGCCCTTAACCAATAGTCATGTCATTTGAGACATGTTCTTTCATTATTAATAGTTATTATTTATTAATTAACTATTATGTTATGAATATCTATTTTATATGTATATTATGTTATCAAATAACAAGAATTATCAGTACATATACATATTTATTTATTACATATATTCTGTCCAAAAGTGATACGTCCCTGAGAGCAATACCTCCCCAATTTCTAGAGTCAAGCTCTTGATAACTAATTTTTGTAAAAAGAAAACATAGATTTTTGGCATTTCTAATTTCTTGACCCTTTATTTAAAAACAAGGAGAGAGCTGCCATTAGAAAGATTACACACAAACACACAACTGTGATTGTGTATTATCATTGAACACAATACACACATATATATAGCTGGACTTAGATCCAACTAATTCCACTCTTTGAGGGAGAGGTTGAGAGAATATCTCAACATCCTCCAACAACTCAAACCAATCCCCAAACTTTAGTATGCATCATTAATGAAACATTATCTCTAACACCTTTTACCCTCGAAGTCGTTTAAGCTCATTTCACTTATGATGGTATTGGGTAATCCCTTGAGACTAAATGGTACCTCACCACTCATCTCGTTGTTTCTTACTCAAAAGAAATTTAAGATTGAAAAATCCCCATATGATTTGGGAATCTCACGTATAAAAAAGTAGTGCAAAACAATAAACAAAATTGGTTTATCCTGTTTACAAGTATTGAATAACAAAATTGGTTTATCCTGTTTGCATAGTATGATTGCAGAACTGCAGGAAGGTACTGACATGGACTCATTTGCCCGACCTGTTAGTCTGGGACGATAGTTCTCTGTGTTCCAACTTTTTTGGGAAGACAGATCTGGGCACTTTCATGAATTTGAATCTCAACTGATCAAATATTTTGAAGAATATTATAAGAGTATTAAAGACAATGATTAAATATTTTGAAGAATGTTTAAAATAATGAGCAACTGATAATTTGTCTCACCTCTTTTGTTGGGTATCCATTTGGTCTTCTGGTGCTGCCATCTTTCCTTCTTCTGCATTTTATTAGTTATATAGACAATCTAACACATGCATTTTATTAGTTATGAGTATGGGATAGTATAGTAAAACTGTAAACAAAACAAAACATTTTTACTTAGTACATTATGCCAATGCATTTTATTAGTGTGAGAGAACAGTGCCACAGAGCTAGAGTGTCCCTTGACTATAGAGCAACAGAGCTAGAACCTCCGAAAATGTCAATCATATAATAAATATAAATTTATTTTGAAAATTAATTTATAATTCTGACAATTTACCAAAAACAATTACAACATACGAGGAAAATTATGTCATATCAAAACTATTTCAACCAATAAAAAATGTAATATTTAAATAAAAAATTTGAAAAATGTAATATTTAAATAAAAAATGGAATAATTAGTATATTAGGAAAAAGTTAGGTAAAAAGTTGCAAATTAATGGAGTTGTTAGCCGTACCTGTTGCTATAGTACCTGCTTTGGCATGTACTATTAAAACTAGAGAGGATTATAATGGTAGCAACATGAAATGAACCCTTATCTATAATGAACTAGTCAATATTATAATATATAGTTAACTATTCCCTTGTAATATATATATATATATATATATATATATATATATATATATATAATATCAATCATGATGAAATTGTCGTATGTATCTTGTTTGTTATCTCTCCACATTAAGATTTCCATTCAATTTGGTGGGATTTCAATTATTAATTATAAACCCATTTTGAATCGTGTTATATGGCTCAAACAATCCTACTTAAATTTATGGTGTGTTACATATGGTTATTGAAATTAGTTTTATCGATATTATGCACCATTTTTAATAAATTATTTATAATAATAATAATAATAATAATAATAATAATAATCTATTTTTAAGGTCACGGTCAAGGCAACATATTAAATTGGTGTATGAGACTTTCTTGTTTGTGGGACAAGGGACCCTTCTTCCCTTAACGATTTGACTGATAAAATCTACAAAGGTATACATACCCTACCCCCTTTAGATTTGAACCTATAACCTCTTAAGAGGAAACACATAGTAATTTAATATGAATTAATTACAATAGTAATATAAGATTAAATAAATACATTAAATAAGATATTATTGAATATATGTTTTCAATAAAAAAAAATTAAGTGTTCATGTTTAAGGTAGTGAATATAATATTTTTTTTAAGGTTCATAATAATATATTTTTTTAATGAAAACATACAAAATATATTATTATGAACCTTAAAAAAAAAATACAATTCATAATCATAATCTTAGATTTATAATTAACCATTATTAAAACTTATTCATTTTTAATATAAATTAAAAATTAAGTGTTACTTTATTCTTTGAATTCTTTTCAAAATGCTGCAACTTTAGTTTTGACAATTTTGATGAAGAGCTTTAAGATGTAATTACTCACAACTATAATGTTAATTATATTTCAAACTTAGAATAGGACCCATCATAGTTGTGAGGTGCTAAGTGCTAATTCATTTTGAATTTTATATTTTTATATAATTAAAATTACATACATTTTTTTTAGTGGAATAAATCATTATATCATTTTAAGAATATTTTATCATTTTAAAAATAGTTAAAATAATTTAAAATAGAAAAAAGAAATAATGTTTAATATCACAAAATTATGATTAAAATATAGTTTTTTATTTTTAATGTAAACATATCAAAATAAAAATATTGTTTTCTTTTTAGAATCAAAAGAAAGACATAGCATATGTAAATACTCTAACACCATTATTTTCTTTAAAGATGTGCATGTATGCATTCTATTAAATTGATTTAGTAGAAGTATGTGAAAAAAAAAAAAACATATCTTAAGCCCACTAAGGGATGTTATCATAGCAAGGTTTGTCTAAGTACCTAGGTTGCTAGTTTGACCCACATAAGGGTTGGTAGAGTCTTTAAAGAGGGCAAGGTCAGTTAAGTCACTAGAGTCTTTATTGAATCCAATGGCAAGGGGGAGATTTTGGTGGTCCTAAATAAGTGTCACGAGGTCTAAAAGGTCATCTAGAGTGACCAATTGTTCTAAAACCTTACTTCTTAGAATGATCATGGTCACTCCAAATTCCCTCTCCCAATTCTAATAAAGAGGTGCTTGTGAACCTCCAATGCATGCTTTCCACTGAAGCCAAGGGTAAGGGGGGGGATTTTGGTGGTCCTAAATATGTGCCTCGTGGTCTAAAAGATCATCTAGAGTGACTAATTGTTCTAAATGCTTACCATCCTAGTCACTCTAAACTCCTTCTCCTAGTCCTAATGAAGAGGTACTTGCAAACCTCCATTGCATGTCTGTCAATAAAGCCAAGGGAAAGGGGAATATTTTAGTGGTCCTAAATATGTGTCGCAAGATCTAAAATATCATCTAGAGTGACCAATTATTATAAATGATTACCTATTAGAATCATCATGGTCACTCCAAACTCCTTCCCCCATTCCTAACGAAGAGGTCCTTACAAACCTCTAGTGCACGCTTGTCCCTTGTAAAATTCTCCCTTGAAAATTTAAATAGCATTGTCTGAATCGCCTCATAGAGAAACCGATTCAACCAGACCATTCATAAAGACTTTAAGACAAAAAAGACTATCTCTTGACAGACAAAAAAATCTTACTGTGCTAAACTTTGGCAGTCTAAGAGGAATCTTCCTAAAAACATTATCAATTGACAGAGTAAGACATGCATGGTGACACCTGTGCGCTTACCGAATCTCATGGTCATTGACATTCGCGCTTGTACACTTCATTCTCGGCAACCATCTGGATAGCTGGAGCAAGAATCACCTCTGAAGTAGTTGGGGCATCGATGACCAGTTCTGGAGCGTGCAGAGAGCAGAGCAAGGTCGCAATCAAAGATTCAATTTTCTTTGCGCGTTGGTCCAATTGTTCTAGCCGAAAGTGAAGGTCATCCACGTCCTTTCTGACCGCAAAGACCAGATCTTGTAGTATCGACATTGAGTCTCTAAATCTTGTACAAGAAGCACAATCCAAGCAGAGATTGGTTTGGCTCGAAGGCTCTTCCAATTGAGCAGGGAACTCCTCCAGAGATGGCAAGGGAATAGAGGGTGTTGGTGAGGGAAAATAGGGTGGTGGTGAGGGGGCGGAGGGTGGTGGGCTCAACAGGCGGACCAAGGATCATATCCTAGATTGGGTTAGGAACATAGCCCAAAGAATTGTTGTGGAGGTTTAACCACTCCACACGGCATGCCCACAGCAAAGACAGAGGCGGAATACCACTCTGACCTAGGGAGAATTGGCAGAGGAAGGTGGCGAGGAGCTGGGCGACGAAGCAGGGATAAGCGAGTGTCGACTGACCATGGCCACTTTGTTTTTGAATTAGAGAGGTCCTCTCTTTGGCTTCCCGTGGAGCCGAGGCATAGCCAACTGTGAGTGAGGGTAAGGCGGAGACGAGAGTGGGCAAACGAAAGTGAAAACCAGGTAGACTGGTAGAGTGCATGGCCAGTAGATAGGAAATAAGGAATAGTGCAAGGGTTGTTGAGGAGCGTCGCTATAATAAGAAATCCGTAGGTGAAGATCACACACGCACAAAGGTGATGGCTAGTTTCCTTCCTCCATCGCCAGGACAAAAAAACCAGAGCAGGCACGCTGGGGCAGTTAGTTAGGAGCTCGCAGTAGTGAAGGCATTCAATTCGCATCGGGGGGTGATAAAGGAAGGGGAGGAGACTGCATGTGTTGGTCACGTGGTCTGTGGAGAGGTGGCAGGCATCATCTTCTCCCATCAACGTGTGGACCCTGCTGACACCCCATCCGAGGGATGTTAGTATTAATATTAACATTAATGTTACAAGTATACTTTGTATTATACCTCGCAGACTCACACTCCTTCAAAATGTATACGGGGTGTAGTGTCACTTTTTTCTTACCAAGGCTTTTAACGCACTATGTAACAATCTATACACACTTTTCACATAACACATACAGTCCAGTATATACTCCACATGCATTTAAACAAGTAAACATATTCTACACAGAGTATTCATATGAATTATTGCCATACATATCATTCTATACATGGACTTTTTTTTTACATAAATCATACAGGCATTGTATAACCACATGCGTTCAAGCAAAGAAATACATTTTAATTCTCAGATTAAACATATCTCGTTACTGCTATAATTAAACATTCCATAGCATTTCATACTAATTCATATACATAGCGGAAAACATGATAATATATACATCACAGTCATGCCAAAATGTGATAAGAACATAGTTAGATACTTATCTTGTAACAGTGGTGAAATCCACCAACCAAGTGCAGGCCTTCCACGAACCTCCCAGCCTTAGACCACACTGCTCAT
>ML809438.1:349971-372227 GCA_009831015.1 Picea engelmannii | reverse complement strand
AAGGCATTTTAAATTGAGAAAATATATTTGGGACAAACTTCAAAACATCTACGAAGGTGATGACAAGGTGAAGAAAGAAAAGCTCCAAAGTTGAGGAGATTGGTGTCTCCAGTAGGTTGGTGCCTACATCTTGTTGAGTTGTTGCTTAGTTGAGGACATTGGTGTCTCTAGTAGGTTGGTGCTTGCATCTTGTTGAGCTGGTGCTCAATTGAGGATATTGGTATCTCTGGTAGGTTGGTGCCTACATCTTGCTGAGTTAGTGCCCAGTTAAGGAGATTGGTGTCTCTAGTAGGTTTCTTCCTACAATATTTGTAACATTAGGTTGGTGCCTACAAACATTTATAAAGATAAGTTTTTGTGGTTTTCTCCCGCAAGGGTTTCCACGTTAAACTCTGTGCATTGTGATTTGAGTTTATATGTGATTGTTGTTTCTTAGCTAATGAATGATTGATGAATGGTTAAATAAAGTAAAAAGTATTGTATATTGATCCCCCAACAGTATAATAATAAATTCAACAATGATTCCTTTGAGTTGACACCCTTCCATCTGGTTAAAGGAATTCCTTCCTTTTCACTTTTCCCATTCCATAAAAAGCTAAAACATTTTTGCATAATTTTGTTAAGAATGGCTTTAGGAATATGAGAAATGGATATCCAATGCACATGAATACACTCTAATACAAATTTTACTAGAACTAATCAACCACTCCTAGACAACCATCTATTGCACCATATAGAAATTATTGCTTCAATGTTGTTGAACAACCAAATCCCAT
This sequence comes from Picea engelmannii, assembly GCA_009831015.1. NCBI lineage: Eukaryota > Viridiplantae > Streptophyta > Pinopsida > Pinales > Pinaceae > Picea > Picea engelmannii. Next base: position 371,451 of record ML809438.1, on the reverse strand, counting down.
CAACATACTTGTAATCATTTGGTTTTAATTTAAATCCTAGGTACTTTATTACATGCTCAAGCTTAAATTAACTCATATAAAGTAAATTTGTAGTTTGTGTTTTCACCTCTTCCTCCATCTCATTGAATAACATTGAGACTTCCATGTATCAACCTCCATATATATAGCTTTACAATATATATCTATAATCTCCTTAATTCTTCTTAATTCCCTAATAAATCCTTGTCCAAAATTCACAATGTCATAAAAAAACAACAAGTGTAAGAAAACCCTTGAGTCAACTATTTGTATCCCTTTCAATATTTCCATCCTCCTTACATCTTTAATTAACATATTTAAACCTTTAAAACTACTTATTTAAAAAAAAAAACAAAAAAAAAAACATCTTTCTCTAAAAACCCTTTCATTAAATAACCATGTATTAATACAACAAAGGATTAGGGTTTTGTAAACATTTTATTATTATTTTTAAAATAATTTTATGTACTATGCATATATTATTTTTAGAGAAATGAACTAAAATTCTATTATATGTCAAACATTATACCAATTAGAAAATTTAGATAGGGTTTTGTAAACGTTTTATTATTATTTTTTAAATAATTTTATGTACTATGCATATATTTTTAGAAGAATAAACTAAAATTCTATTATATGTCAAACATTATACCAATTAGAAAATTTAGATAGGGTTTTGTAAACGTTTTTTTATTATTTTTTAAATAATTTTATGTATTATACATATATTTTTAGAAGAATAAACTAAAATTATATTCTATGCTAAACATTATACCATTTAGAAAATTTAGAAAAATACACAACTGTATTGAATTTTCATTATATTGAGAATTATAACATGTATAAAATTATACACAATTCCATAGAATAAGAATAATAATAGTAATTGTTATTGTTATTATTCTTTTTATATAACATATTATATTGGATTAGTGTAGTTGATATTAATTTTTTTTTGTTTTTTGTTTTAATAGTTGAAGGTTTAAATATGTTAATTAAAGATGTAAGGAGGAAAGAGATATTTAAAGAGTTTAAAATAGTTGACTTGAGGTTTTTTTTGCCATTGCTCTTTGTAGATGACATTATGAATTTCGGACAACATTTATTAGGGAATTGAGAAACATTAATAGATTATAGGTATATATTGCAAGGCTATAGAAATGGAAGTCAATATGTGGAAGTCGTCAATGTTCTTCAATGAGATAAAGGAAGAGGTGAAAACACAAGCTATAAATTTACTCCCCATAAGCCAATTTGAGCTTGAACATGGAACAAAGTACCTAGGATTTAAATTAAAACCAAATGATTGTAGGTATTCTAATTGGATTTCATTGTTCAATAAAGTTGAAGCAAGAATTTCTATATGGTGCAAGAGATGGTTGTCCAAGGGTGATAGATTAGTTTAGTAAAAGTTATAATAGAAAGTATTCATGTGTGTTGTCCAAGGGTGGTAGATTAGTTTAGTAAAAGTTATAATAGAAAGTATTCATGTGTATTGAATGTCCATTGTTCATATTCCTAAAGTCAATCTTCGCAAAATTAGGCAAAAATGTTTTAGCTTTTTAGGGATATGGAAAAGGGAGAATGAAGAATTCCTTTAGCTAAATATACAAGGTGACAACTCAAAGGAATCATGAGGTTGGAGGTTGAAGAATTTATATGTTTTTAACATGGTTTTGGTTGCAAACACCTTATGAAGATTAATATATAATTAAGGACATTGGGGAAAAGTGTTGGAGCTAAAGTATCTTGTAGGAAAAACTATGGGAAAATGGTTTAGAGTATAAATGAAAAGTATTCATGGGCTTCAATTGTGTGAAAAGCTCTAATTAGGGTAATCCCTTTAATTGGAAAATGATTAGCTTGGAAAGTAGAAAGAGGAAATAATGTGAGAATTAGGGAATATATTTGGGTTGAGTTTTAAACTATCAAAAATTATAATAAATGAATTGTACTCAATGAGGATATCCTCCTTAGAGGATGCAACACAACCTAATGGAAATGTGTGGTCACAGGGTTGAAAATCAATATAGTTTTTGAATTTACAAGGAGGAAAATCAAAGGAATGGTCTCAATATGTAAACATGTTGAATCATGGTGCAATAAAACTCTCGAAGCAGGAAGATTTAATAAAATGGTTTGAAAATCAATATACAAGGGAATATATATAGTGAAATTAAGATATTCAACAAAAATGGAAGAATCTTGGGAAGGTGAAACCGTTTGGTGGTGAAAGCTAATATGGAAATTGCAGAGTCTTTTAAAGGCTATGATTTTTCTTTGGTTGGCTTTGGCTAACAAAATATTAACATGGACAATTACCAAAAGAGGAGTTGGCCTAGACTAAGAAGACATATTCTTTGCAAGTGCACTGAGAAATATGGAAATCACGTGTTTGTCACCTATTCTTTTTTAAGAGTTATGTGCAATGCACTCCTACAAATATCAAATGGAAGGAACAAATGAGAACATAGGACTATGGAGGAATGTCTTTTATCATGGATTTGAAAAAACATTTAAAGCTTTGTCAATGGGGTATATTGTTATTTGAAATAATATGATTTTTCAAGGTTTCAATATGTTTTTAGTACAACTTGCTCACAAAGTTAGAGTATCTTATGAGGGGAGCTAGAAATAACTAAAAGAAAAGTCTCAAAGAGTTCTAAAAGAATCGTGTATTGATTATGGCAAAGTTTGGGGCTTCTTCGATGGAACATGTCAAGGAACTTATCTTTTTCTTTGAAGCTAATCATTATATTTTTTTGAAATATGTTGTTGGGCAAAGAATAAATAATAAGTTGAGTTCTATGCATTGTGGCTTCTTCTAAAAACAACAACAAACAAAGGAAAAAAAAGTCTTGTAGGTATTTGAAGATTCCAAGATACTAGTTGATTTAGCTAATAATAATTGTAAAATTGAAAACATATTGGTAATTCCAATCATGAATCAAGTTTTGGAGGTACAAAGTAGTTTTGAGGATCTTTATTTTATAGAGAATTGAACTCAAAAGTCATTTAGCTACCTAAGAAATATTTATAAAGAATTGAACTCAAAAGTCATTTAGCTACCTAAGAAATCCTTATTGTTGTAGGAGGGATTCCTATTTGAGAAAGATTTCAAAGGGGGAGCTCAAATTTCAAACTTAGAAATATTTTTCAGTGGTATGGGAGCTCTTAGCAGTTTTATTTATGTCATATGTAGAGTTATTATCATGTTTCATGTTTTTTTAATTAGAGCAGAGATATAAGCAGTTGGATCATCTTAGTATATAAGCAGAGATATATCCAACAGTATATATACCATCTGCTACAACATTAAATGCTGCACAGCAGATCAGACTGGTTATTGTTGTCCTTCATATCAGCTTTAAAGACTTTTAAAGTTTGATAGTGAGTAACGTGCTTCCACTTTTCTCATAATAACAAACCATCAGAATGGGGGACATGGGGTGTGTCATAAGAGTACAGACAACCATCAATAATGAGGACCTCTGTCTCTGTTTCCCACATTTATCACTCAAAATAGGCTAACTCAGGAGCAAACAGACCCGCTTTTCAAACAAAAAAAAAGGACCTAAATCAGACAAACTTGCCATGATTCTCTGCGCTATCAGCTGTGCATTGTACCTTGTGATTTGATTGGACAGATAGTAAGTTGAAATTTAATTCTTTACCAGAAAACTTGTTACAGTAAAGTTTAATCGATCTAACACTATGTGTCTGAAGGAATTTGCTTCTGTCCCAAATAGTTGAGGATGAACAGTTTGATCTGACAGTGCCAGGAAACCTCAACTACCTTGAGATGGGTATGGGGAGGAACTGAGCATTGCCAATTGTGTTGGGTATGGGTAGTACCTCAGCACAGCCCACTGTGTCTGTAATCTGACGAACCGAAAAGATGTGTCGAGCGTCCGGCAAAGTTCAAATTGAAGACGAACAGTCCGACTTTGACACCGTCGTCGGTACAACCAGATCCCGACAATGGCGTGGTGTGGCGTGACGGTTATAACGACGAGTCTGTCGTTGTCGCGTGCTTTTGTCTTCTTCACGGGAGTCGAACCGGACTTCATTTTTATGTTTTTTTTTCAAGATCCATGTTTAATGGATGCACGTGATATGACGGCAAACTTCCATTCGATTGTGAATAATATTTTAGTAAATTTACTGAATTAAATTAATATATTTAATTAGATTGAAAGGCGTATACCTATTGATAATGGGCACATTTAATAGGTTTTTAGTGCTGTTTTGTATGGACAAGATTAAATATTGATGGAATATTCTTAGTCGTCCCAATACATCAATGGTTGTGATTTCAACCACTAACTTCCTCACTATTATAAAGACATCAATTTACATGTTTAATTTTTTACTTTTACTTGATCATATTTAAAATTTACTATGGTGGTTAGCTGATTGACACATCTAAGTAATTAACAAAGATTAAGCAGATTTAGGTTTTTTTTATGGCTTATAAATTTCTTACTGAGGTAAGTGGAAGCGCTTCACCTTATTTTACCCTAGGGGCTTGGTGGCACGTTGCACTCTTAAACCAACATTTACTGGGTGTGTGGCTGCTGCACAGGGGGACTAGAGAATAACTTGTCAACCCTTTAAAGTTTCTCATAATAATATACAGTAAAGCATATGTAAAACGCGAAAACTCAGTCGAGGCTGTGAGAGGAAACCCTTGAATGAAAAAAGTTTTAAAAAATGGACAGCCCTGCAATCCATCTGACGCCCGCGCATGCGTGGTCTCCTGGATATTTCCATGGCCAACTTATCAATTGTAATACGGTAAAGGCATACCACCTAAAGGCTTACCAGTGGAGAAACCGGTCGGGACACTTCTATACTAAACAATATGGCTATTGAGTAATTCGAACAACGGGACTACTTTGTCAGCCTCTTTGAGTGCATAAACTTGTAATTTATTTCTCCGGCTTCACTCATTTTATATTTGTTTGACTGTTCAATTTATATGTCCTCGCCACTATTTAGTGTTGTCACTTATCTCTTGAATTCATTATTTAAATGTTTGTGTTTTTGTTGATCGCAGAAAACAAATTTTTAAAACGATTTTTAAGGTTGCTACCAAGCTACAAACCAAATTGTTGTATAAGTTATTTGACTGCTATAAGTTATTGTGGCCTTACCATTTATTCCGACCTCTTGATACCTTCTCTGGTTTCTTTATTGGCTTACTATGCTTGCTATTGATGGCCTCAGATGGTTATTTTTGCCTAACATGCCATGCATTAGTAAATTAAATATACCTTTCGGCGTTCATCAACGACAATTATGTGGTTGTGCTAGTGTAAGGGGATTTGAACCAAGTACTTATTTATATGTATTTATATGAGTCGTAGTCTAAATGTTTTATTTTTTTATTTTATTTTTGGTGATGTTTTTTATTTGATTTTGCCCGAAATTAGGTGAGGAATGGTTGGATCTGCATATTTGAGTGTTTAAGTTTGTGTAATTGGAGTGTCTCACGGTTTTCCAGCGCGCTGAATCCATTTATACATTCAGAAATGCAATTTAAACAACAAAAAATAATGATTTTGTCCATATTTACATTGTCGGATTTTGACAAAAAAACCAAAAGGTAGAATGTTTAGCCAAAGCCATTTATATGGAATTAACAAAATGTTCAATAATATCAAGACAACTTGACATATTAGTTTCATTTTGTAACATTCACCAACTTCAAGTTGATTTGAGGAAAACAAAAGCCATGGTCTTTTACATTCCTAAAAGGGAGGCATGCAATGTGATACTTACCGAGGTGAGAGAGTTGAGGTAATCTCTTCATATATATATTTGGGGAGCCTTTTATCTAGTCCACAATTTAGCTTGACTTTAGGAGTAGAGGTTAGATTAAGCGAGGGATACACAACTCTTACCACCCTTGAAAAACAATGTTTTTAGCTTCAGTTTCAAGACATTTAAATAAATGTCCAACTCTTACACTCATTTGTCTTACCTACATTCTTGTATGGATGTGAGGTTTGTGGACCATACCTTCGAGGAGTTGATTGAAACATGATAAAGAGAGTGCTTGTAATGACGTTATCCAAACATCCTCATGCCAAGAGATCGGCTCTCATATTATCATTCTTGCATAATTTGGCATTACCCCACTCATTACTTTAGTGATCTTTCATGTGGTAATGATGAAACAAAGGCTCGAACAGATGGGGAACTCGTAGACTGGTCTTCTTAGATATTTATAGCTTGCTCTCATGTCCTCTATGGAGCAAGTAGAATATGGGATTGATTCATGTTGGGATGAAAGAGCATCTTCATTGCTTCACCTCATTGGCCTTGATATTGGCAAACCACCTCCACATAGTTTTTCAATGGATGTTCATGATCTCTTCAAGGGAAAGATAAACATGCATATAATTTTGTGCTTAGATTTATAGAGACTATCTTCGATCCACACGGTCTAAGTTTAAATAGTTTCTTTCTTCCAAACCTTAGCACTACTTATACTTATATCTCCATTTTAGTGATGGGTTCATCCAACCCCTAGGGTAATACACCAAACCCTTGTTACATTGCAGCCCGAGGGTCCCTCTTGCTAGGTTAGAGTTTTCTCCCACTAGCTTTGCATTGAGACAAATCACCATATATCTTTCGAACATCGTATTTGCCAGATCTTCTCTTAGACCCTGAGACTAAGCAACACTTTGTATTCAAATGCTCTCCCTACTATGAGATCATAGAATGATTCTTTTATCTCTTCAAAGATTCACTTGGTTATCTCGAGACACTCATGGCTTTTGAGGACAAGAGATTATTAGCCCTATTCCTAATTGAAATTGAAAGATGTTCGACCTTCATCAACATATTACTAGAGGTCAATTCCCCATACCAACATGAACCAAGTTAATTACCCCTTACTTCCATTCCTCTAACACTACTAGGAAAAGGCCCCACGGTTAACTTCCAAACTTCATGATAGACTTGTGAGGCATTATAAATCCAATAACTCCCATGATCTCACCCTTGTTATACATTTCTTTATGGTTTTGAAGATTAAAAATGCTTTTCCATAACAACAAGTCTTGGCCATAAAACCTCCTTCTTCATGAGTTACTTCAATGTTTCTCATCTAATTAAGTTTGGTGCTTTCCCACCCCCCACACACACACACACACACATATATATATATATATATATAATATTTTCTATTTTTATTTTTTTTCTTTTATATATTTTTTGGTACGTGCTTTCATCTTTCAAATAGTCATTAATATCTAAATTAAAATGAATATTAAATAAAGGTATTAATAGTTTTCCTCATTATTATTAACATTTTTTTGTAATGTTGACACTTAGTCGATTCGTCTTCAACTTTTCGATAATCTTTCAAGTCAACTTATTGGTACAGGGCGACTTGCTCTAGTGACTATACTGATTTTTTTTTAAGTGAAATGTGAATTTGAATCTCTACTTTTATGAATAATGCACTATTTCTTATCCATTCAAATTTTCTAATCAAAAGCAAGGGGCAGGGGGCAAAACAATCGACTAATTAAATGCTTCCCAATTAAAATCTCAAATTCAATCCCCACTAAATGTTATAAATTATTATTTATAAATTCAACACCCACTAAATGTTATAAATTATTATTTACAACATTTACGTAGGTTCGATGCAAAATCAATGAATACACTAAGACATAATGTTTTGTTTTCTATGCAAAGTCAATGAATGCACTTAACATAATGTTTTGTGGGATACATCAAAGTTATTAGTTAACATTATTGAGTTAGAAGTAATTATAGGCATGCTTTGTTTTCGATGAATGCACTTGATATAATGTTAAAGTTATTAGTTAATATTATTTGGTTATAAGTAATTATAGGTAGTTGATTACTTTTTCTCATATGTGTCATAAATTAATGTTCATTGAGGAAAACATTAAAGTTAGTTATAATTTAATATTTTACATGCACTTTGCATAAAATTAATTCATGTATTTATCTTTTTAAATATTAAAGTTACTTATAATTTATTTTTAATTAAGCACGGGTTGCTTTTAATATTTAATATTTATGTGACTTGTAGGATCGTGTTTTTGGCAGATTTACACGTTTTATTTAGCACTGAGCGATCTGTTGAACACGGATCGAAGGAATTACTTGGCATGGAGACAACGTATTTGAGATTATGAGAGTCAAAGCAGCCACAAGTCTGAGCCACCAGGGTTCAACCTCCATCTCGAATTTAGGGTTTTTAAGTCTCTATTTCTTGTAGTTGATCTTGGTTGTCTATTTAGTTTTCCATATCTACTCTACTCCAATAACTTCTCCATCAACTAGTGCTGAAGTATACAACTTTCCAGTTCTCCATTCCCAATCATGTTCTCTTCCTTCAATAAATGGAGAATGCCATTGCTAGTGAAGCGTAGTCTCTGAAAGGTTTCCATATCCTTGGATGGGTCTTCCATGCTATCTCAATCAAGGGTGTTGTACAAAATGAGACGAACAAAGTTCGCTCACACAAGAATTATCCAAAATACTTGGAATATAACATAATAATCCATGTAAGAATAATGTATAAAATATGAATAGATAAGATGATTACAATTGAGAATGAGGGCTCATTTATATACCCACACAGGGGTGCCCTTAACCAATAGTCATGTCTTTTGAGACATATCCTTTCATTATTAGTAGTTATTATTTATTAATTAATTATTAGGTTATGAATATCTATTTTATATGTATATTTATGTTCATAACATTGCCTTCCCCTTAAAAATGTTTTGTCTTCAAAGCATACTTTATGGAAGACTTATCTCTCGGTCTAGCTTATAATTAGTGTCTCATGATTCTTTATTCTTGAGTTAGTGAGCATTGAGGACCTAAGACGATAGGATCTTCTAAGCGCTGAGCAGAATTGTCAAATTGTAAACGAGTCTGTCCATCCTAATTCGATCTTCTGCGAATTTGGGTTTTTATAGGGTTCTTGGAAAGAACTTGATACATTTCTACTCCCCTAATAGTTTCTATTTTGACCCGCACTTGTAGTGGAAGTAATATTCTTCGACATAGCGGTTATTTGTTTCTGTTGATATATTGATTGGTTGAAGTATCGACTTTTGTGATTAGGATGTCGATAAGGCATCCTTGCAACTTGATCTTTACTTCGTATACTTGTAGTTTTTTCTTGATTAACTTTTGTAATTGAGTTTTCTTCATACCCTTGGATTGTTTCTTCTTCGACATTTGAAGACCTCTTTACATCAGTTGGATTCGCATCCTTTTGAGTTGTAAGGTTGACTGGCTCTGTATTAATTCCTTTATCCAGAATTTGGACTTTTACATCTAAAGACTTCTTTAGTTCCATAGGTTCAGTCATTGTCTCTTTATCGACTATTGATGTTTTGTGATCTAGGTCTTCTTGTAAAGACTTCTTATCATGCTTAAGCCTTTTAATTTGTGTTAGTAAATCCTAATTATGTCGTTTTAATTGTAAAAGTTCTTCTTTATCTTTTGACTTGTCATCTTTATTTTTTTAATTCTAGATTCTCCCTTCTTTCGTCCTTTAAGCTTTTAATTTGTTCTAGTAACTTCTGATTAAGGTTTCTTAGGCATGAACTTTCTTCCTCTTTTTTGGTTAAATTCTCTTTGAGACCTTGATTCTCTTGTTCCAACTTTTGAAAATACTGCTTCTTCTCCTTGGACTTCATGATTTTTACAAGTAGTTTCTGATTATGATTTCTTAGGCGGGAAATCTCTTTGTCTTTTTCAATGATGATCTTGTCACATTCTTTATGTTGATCTTGCAACTTTTGTATTGACTTCTAGTTATCTTGAAATATCATTTCTGATATGTCCTTCAGGTCTTCTGATGATGGAGCTTATGAAATTGACTTCATTGTAATGTCTTGTAATGTGATTTTCTTCTTCTTATAAGAAAATGTCAAAAACTTTCTCCTTGTGTTGAAAACAAAAGTACCCAATATATCTACCCAAGTTGACCCTAGAATTATATCAACACTGTCTTGATACATTGATACCACATTGAATTGACCTATGAATTTTTAATCACCAATAGATAGTTGTAGGTTATTAATTTTGTATTTCTCGTTGGAAAAACACGTGTCACTTTCAATTATATTTGGGTCTAAAACTATTAATTGGTTTGCCAGGTCAACATTAATGTGATTTTTCCTAACGATCGGGAAAATAACGATGTCGATATTCCTTCCTTGAATAATCTCATTAAATTTTAATAAGGGATCCACATATTTTTTATAAGTATGAGGGAATCTTCCTCCTTCCATTTTGGAATTGTCTTTTTTATAAATTGAATTGAACTTGATTATTTTTTATTTTTATTTTTATCACTTAATCTTAAGAATATCCTTTTAATAATTATAAGACTTAAGCTCCTTGACTTGATAGATATCTTTCTCTAATATTCCTTGATACGATACTCCTTTTATGTACTTTCAAAGTCACTTTTTGTTTACTTGGTAACCCTTTCTTTCTTTTCTTTCTATTCACTTTAACTTTTGAAATATCACTTTATCCTTGTATTTTTAAATATTATTTAATACCCTTTTTTTTTGTCTTTTTGTGGATATCTCTAATTCCACAATTTAAATAAACAAATGAAGCTTATATTTTTTTTTTTTCAAATGAAAATTTCTCGTTTATATTAAGCATAATATAAACTGTTTACATATATCTTTTCTTTATTGACCATAAAAAAGTTCTATGTCTAGTCCTTGAGTGACAGTGATTCTTGAAAAAACAAAAAATATACTGTCTCTACTAAACTGAAAAATCAGGCTGGAAATTGCAAAAAAAATAGATATCTAAAACTGTCTTTAGTCGCTCCATTTATCCGAAGAAAGATATGATGACAAAAATAGCTCAGAAAGCTATGCACTTCTTGGGCCGATTAAAGAGATAGGTACAAAGTAGGGCCCTTGTGACCTTCCACCCACAGATTATAAGTAATCCTCCCTCGAACGCTGAGGAAGGCATGTTTTGATAGATAGTTTACTTCTTGATTCTTCTCCCTGTAAATGTGCTCAAAAGTAATGGATATGAAATGAGTGCATAAATCAACAATTCTTTCTTTCCACACTTCAAGGCTTGCCACTCTAAGATCACCCTTCTTCTTTAGCCAATCAATGACTATCTTTGAGTCGCCCATGATGTGAATATCATAAATTGCTAATCTTTTTGCAAGAACTAAGGTAGACCATGCCCCCAGGAGCTCCGCTCTTGTGTTGGATCTGCCACCGCAATTTAATGTCCACCTGCATTCATTTGTGGCGTTTAACTTAATGATACCCCCGACCCCACACTTGTTGCCAATAATTTGTGTATCCTCGTCAAACCAATCACATTGTTTATCTGCTGGAGGAGAAGGGCCCATAATCTGTGGTTTTTTTCTTTGTGCGTTTTCCAGAGATGTTCCAGTGCACATCGGGAGAGATAGACAACACGATGAATTGAGGGGCTTGATCCTTCAAAAAGGGCCCTGTTCCTATCAGCCCAAATGAACCAACAAACAAAGGCTGACAATGATGTCAATCTTCGATTTTGCAAAGCCTAGTTTTTGAAAGAATCAACCACAGAAACACCATTCCAACCGGAATCCAGATCCAACTTTTTTTTTAGCTCCGCCCAGGCTGCTCAGGAAAAAAAGACAAGTTAAAAAAACATGCTTTGTGGATTCACCATGGTTTTTACACAAAACGCAGATGCCAGGGCCTTGCCATCCTCATTTTTGGAGATTTTTCCAGGATAAATCTTTATCTTCTGCTAATAACTAAATAAATAATTTTATCTTCAAGGGGCACTCCCACTTCCATAGCTTCTTTCGCCATCCTTCTTGATTTTTTTCCCAAAGTAGATTCGACAGAGCTTCATATATGTTCTTCTCCGAGATGACACCCGGCATATCTCCTCTCGTCCATAACAACTCATCTGGCTTGTTGACTAAGGATATGCCCGATTCTACCAATAGTGCTTTGTAGTAATTCCATTCCTCAGCAAGAAAATTTGGCAGTGCTAGATCATTACTACATAACCATCTCTTTCCTGTTTCTGTTCCAAAGGCCTTGGTTGTTGCTTAATATAAGAAATATATGCCTTTTTTATTTAACCTTCTCACTAACACAACAGATAAAATGGAATCCTTTCCTAAGCCCAGGATCATGTCTTTGCCTATAATGATTGAATGGCCTATGCCTGGTTTCCAGGCCATCCATCGCAAGATAATAGGTAAGGTATTACACAATTTTTTCCATGTTTGGGAACCCTTTTGGCGGAGCATATCCACTGATCGGAGCCACGTCCAAACTAGGAAATGTGGGTAATACTTGTCTTTTAGAACACTTTTCCAGATCCTCGTCTTCATGATAGCTCTCCACATCATGTTTGTTTCCAAAGATCTACTGAATAACATGATGTTGCGCAAACCCCATCCGCCATAAGACTTTGGTGTGACAATCGACGTCCATCTACACAGATGGTACTTTTTCTTATTTTTAACACCTGACCACATGAAAGAAAAATAAATCTTACGAATAGAGTTAAGAATAGAAATCGGAACGTGAGCCAATGCTAACCAACACACCGGTTGTGTCTCCAGTACAACCTTTAGAAGCACAAGGAATCCACCCAAAGATAACAACTTATTTCCCCAATGTTTTATCCGTGCCTCGAATTTTTATATTAACCATTTCCAATCAACTACTCTATAGTTATCAGGTTTTAGATAAAAACCTAGATAATGAAAACCGTGTTCCAGATCTTTGCTCAAAAAGGTAAAAACATCCTTTATAACTTTAAGAGTATCATTGTTGACACTGGAATGAAGAATAATTGACTTTTGTGCATTAATGATCATTCTCGATGCCTTGTAGAAGTCTTGAAGAATTCCTTGTATTACCTTCCATTCAGAGAGAGAAGCTCTAGACAATATCAGAATGTCATCTACAAAGAGGAGGTGTAGAATATTTAGCATCCTGGACACTTTTAAACCAATAAGAGAACCTTCATCTTTTTCTTTGTTGAGTGCCAGACTAAGGCATTCCATCATCAAGATGAAGAGGAGGGGCGACATTAGACATCCTTGACGTAGGCCTTTCTTGCATTTAAAAAAAATGGTGGGCTCAATGTTTATCAGAACTGCAAAATTTGTAGAGGAGACACACGCCATAATCCGTTTTGTGGTTGGGAGGCCAAAACCACACTGCAAAAAAATTAATCTCAGATAATCCCAATTTGTGCAGTCATAGGCTTTTTTCAAGTCAAAATTTGGAATAATGGATTGTAGCTTCTTACTTTTGATGCTGTGTAAACATTCTTGAGCTGTCCCGATGGCATCTATAATTTGTCTTCCTTTTAGGAAGCCTGGTTGCTCCAAAGATAAATCTCTAGAAAAAATCGATCTTAGTCTTTTAGCGATCACCTTAGCGATGAGCTTATAGTACAAGTTGCATAGAGCTATCGACCGATAATCCATGAAGTCAGTTGGCTTATTGCCTTTCGGAATCAGAGTGATAAAAGTAGAGTTTATCGAGTTTAATACCTTCCCCTTAACCCTGGAATCCTCCACACAGTCCAGCAGGTCCTGGCCGACAAGTTTAAAGAAGGATAAGAAGAACTCTAATGTCCAACCATCAAGTCCGGGGCTTTTGTCCTTTGCAAAATCTTTCAGAATGCCTAGAAGTTCCTCCTCTGTAGCAGCTTGTTCCAGCAGTCTTATGTCCTCATCACTTACAAAGGCCGTGAAGAGTCTGATAGAGTTTAATTGGTTAAAAATAGACGTGTGTCTGACATCATGGTAGAAGGATTTAAAAAACTTTGTTTCTTCCGTCTTAATTGCTTCCTGTCCAGAAAGAGTAGCACTAGAATCATCCTGCACCTCCCAAATGAATTTTTTGTTTTGCCTATAACACGGGAAATTGTGGAAGAATTTTGTATTCTTGTCGCCGCTTTTGATCCACATTGCACGAATTTTCGGGTGCCATTGTTCCTTGTCTGCTAGAAAAAGTCTCTTTCTTGCTTTTTCTAGATTAAACACTGATTGTTCATAATGTCCATCAATAGTGTCTTTAAACATCTGTTCATATTAAATAGACAAAGTCTCTTCTATCTCTCGAAGATCCTTTGTGTCTCTGAGATGCTTGTTCTTTGCCTAGATTTTTACACAACATTTTAACTTTGACAGCTTTTCCACGAGTCTCCCTTGAGCCTCTGAAATGTTAGTCAAATCAGGATCATGCCATACTTCCTTTACCATAGTAGCGAAGCTTTCCTCTCCTAACCATCCTGGATTGAATTTGAAGGGATACGAGACTTTTGGGAAACCATGTTTGAGTTCAAAACAAATCGGGGCATGATCTGATAGAAAAGGAAACTGTACCCATGACCTGTACCTTTGTGATGTTGCTAAGACCTCCTCAACAATATAAAACCTATCCAACCTCTTTGAGATACTTTCTTCTCCAACTCGGCCATTTTTCCAGGTTGGCATAGTTTTTGCCGAAATCACATCAATGAGAGAGTACTTATGAAAAAGCGATTTAAAGTAGCCAAATAAAGGATCGTGCATGTTGCTTTTTTCCCCCATATCTCAGTCAATGAATTTGTGAAATTTAAATCTCCTGCTAAGATCAAATTTTTTTTTGCTAACAGCCCCGAGGCCTCCACCGAAGTCCAAAATTCCTTTCTATTCTGGCATGGTCCATAGACGTTCAGAATTGATAGCTCTGTTTTGTCCTCATTGGAGTGCCCTGTCAAAAGTATACCACCAATGCTTAGAAAAAGGGTCAAAAGTGAATAAATTTGGATCCCAAGAGCCAAGCAAGCCTCCAGAAGTCCCCACTGCACTCACTATGCAGGACAACCAATCACGTCTTAACTTAAGGATGAATGATCTTACCTTGTCTGCTGATACCAAAGTCTCCTATAATAAAATGAAACTTAGGAAAATAGTATTTAAGAACTTCTTCTCAAGGAGTTTTGTTTCAGGGGTCCCCCCACCCCTCTGACATTGAGGGAAACAAAAATCATATCTTATCCCTAGCTAGGGATTTTAATCCTCTAAGCACCCCGAGATCAGAAGTTCTAGATGCTATAGACAACGGATTTAAGGTAGCTCCCGCCTTCCTGCGAGCACTACGCGTTTTTAAAGGTGAGACCTGAAACACTAAGCCCCTCGACCAAGCAGGGTCTGCTGTTGAGGAGCTCTGAAACCCTTGGCTTTCAGAGGTAGAACCCGTGGTATCCTTCCTTACCGTCGGTGAAGATCCAGAAAAATTGGGAAGCAATATGGGTTTTTTAAGCTGATGCCCAACAGGTAAAAAATCAATTAGAAGGTTGTCTAAGGCATTGTCACTGAGATCGGATTCTGTGTATCCTGGAACAGGGGGAGAAGCCAATGGAGGTGCGACTAAAAAAGGCTTTGAGGGATTTTATACAAAGGGAGCCTTCTCAGAAGGGTTTGTGGCTGGAACACCTACTGGTCATGAGTCAGGAGGAGAAACAATAGAATCTCTAAAGCAAGAAGACAAGGAAGAGGAAAGACTAGTATTCAGGTGTTGACGCTCCCATAAAGACAAAGATGAATATAGCTTTGGGCAAAAGTGTCTTAACTTACCCATAAAAGAAGTGTCGACTGTAGGAGAACTATCAGGATCACTATAACCTAGGCAAAAAGTGGGTGTATCTTCCTCTTCCAAAGGAGTCATTGTATCACCCGAAAAATCCATTGTATACTCCTCATCCGACAGGGAACCATAAACATGTGTGCAGTCCTTCTGAAGGTGCCCAGTCTTCCGGCAAAGGGTGCAATGGAAAGGCAGTCCTAAGTAGTCTAGGTGCTGGGCGAAGAGCAAGCCGTGCCATTCTATCTCCAGAACGTCCAAGAGACCCCCATGGATGTCGAATTCAACTAGTATTTCTTCCATTTTCTTATTCAGGGATAGGAGGTTCCCTCCCTCAATTTTTATGAAACGCCCTAAAGAGTTCTCAACCACTTCCATAACTTTCTTATTCCACAACTGGAGTGGAAAACTCGGGAGGAGTACCTGGATGTGTTTATAGCTGAAGTATTAAGTAGAGGGATTAAAGCTTAAGAGCCACCGCTTTAGCATTAGGCTTCCACTGTCATAACTCCAAAAAGAATTCAAGACCTTCTCTGAATCTTCTGGGTTTTTAAACATAAAGCCCAGCCAACCTCTAGGTAGATTGATCAACTCAGGACAATAACCCAGAAAAGGTAGCCAATATAACTTCATCCAGTCCTCCAAAGAAGAAGAACACCAAGACTTATAAGCTATTCTACCCACCAGGGTGCAGAGCCAAAGTGTGCACGACTCCTCCAAGCCGACGTCCATACCAAGGACTAACTTTCGCTTGGTTTTCTTTGGCTTCCAAACTTTTGCGTAATGGTAGGAATGAATTTTCCTTTGTAAACTCCATCTGTCTTGTTTTTCTTTACTACCAAAATCCGCAACAATTTCATTATTAGTTCCCAGGATATGATCAAAAGGTTCCTAAGCTTGAACCGTTTGTTGTGGAGCTATTTGACCCTCTAAAGCATTTTTTGCAGAGTCTAACACAATGCCAGGTCGTTTGTTAGAACTGTGCATATGTCCAGAGGTGTTCAGAGTAGTAATGAAGGGATCTCTCACCGTCACGTCATCTTTAATACAAGGCACAGGGTGATGGGTAAGGTTATGAACTATGAAGTGCTCATCCACCGTGGGGAATAAAACCTCCTCCTCCCAATGCACTTTGTCAGCTGAACTAATAAGTGCGTTGACATCATTGTCCATATTGGAGGACACTTGGGAGCCCAAAAACTCCAGAGAGTAAGACAAATTCCTACTACCGAGCAAGTCCCGTCAGGGGTAATGAGAAACATGAAGTTTGGTGACTTAAACACTGAAGAGGTGACAGATAGCATAAAAAAGAGGATTGTTCATAACTGTTGGTCCGTAAACTTCTTCTGTCAGTTTTAACTACCTTAAGAGTAGAAAACCTACCTTGAGAGCACTAACAACTAGTGGCTAAGACATGGATCTGAGCCTCTTACCAGTATACTGTGGCCACTAAAAGGAGGCTACCGTTAAACCTCCATGAAAGCCAAAACCTCTTCTCAAAAGTTTGAAAATTGTCATTCCCACCTCTCTGATCCTCAGGTGGAAATGATCATCAAATAAAGCTTATCTTGTAACTTTCCAATATAACTCTTTTAATAATCTTTTCATAAAATTGAACTTAAGAATGGAAATAAAAGAGTTAATATACTTCCACCGTATACTTTTTCTTTGTATTTTTTTTTATAATATAATACCTTTTTATGATATATAATACCTTTTTGAAATATCACTTTATCCTTATAATTTTAAATATGATTTAATATTTTTTTATATTATTATTTTTTTCATCCTTTTTATAATTTTTGATCCCACCAAATAATAATAAATCTATGAATAACTTTAAAATATAATATAATATTTTCTTTTAACTTTTTCTTTATACTTCCTTCTTATAATCTCTTTTATTATATTCTTATTTTTTCTTAAATTGAAGTGCCTCGTACAATTTTTGTGACGGCTTTTCTCACCTTTGATTTATTTAATTAAGCACTATATTACTTTTATTGTCCTTGCATAAGGATTTGCTCTTGATATTTTGGAGGGTAATCGATGTTAGTTTGACCAATATGTCACCTTCCACTAAATAAGTTCTAATATATATATTAATTGTATATGTTATATTTGGCAGTGATTTAGGAATGTTATGATTGGTAGTGATTTAGGAATGTTATGATCTGATTACAATTAATATTAAGCTACTATAAGGGTTGTGTGTGGGTTGTTCTCCTTCGCACAACTTTTAGATAGAATTAAATTACAGCGATAACCCTCTTCAATGGCAAATAAAATTTTGAATGGCTACTCCCTTTTGGTAGATGTGGACGGTATGATGGTTAAATTGATCTATATGGTGGTTGTAAGTTCACGATTTTGAGAATGTACGTTTTAAACAATTTTCAAGTCTACGAATACTAATCAGAAAAACGAAGCTATTAATTAACTATTATGTTATGAATATCTATTTATATGTATATTTATGTTCATAACACAAAATGTATCAAATAAAAAGAATTATCAATACATCTGCAAGATAGAACCCATTATTTATTATATATATTCTCTCCAAGAGTGATACTAGAGCGATACCTCCCCAATTTCTAGAGTCAAGCTCTTGATAACTAATTTTTGTTAAAAAAAAACATAGATTTTTGACATTTCTAATTTCTTGACCCTTTATTTAAAAACAAGGAGAGCTGCCATTGGACAGATTACACACAAACACACAACTGTAATTGTATATTATTATTGAACACAATACACATATATATATAGCTGGACTTAGATCCAACTAATTCCACTTTTTGAGGGAGAGGTTGAGAGAATATCTCAACATCCTCCAACAACCCAAACCAATCCTCAAACTCTAGTATACATCATTAATGAAGCATTATCTCTAACACCTTTTACCCTCGAAATCGTTTAGGCTCATTTCACTTATGATGGTATTGAGTAATCCCTTGATGGTATTGAGTAATCCCTTGAGACTAAATGGTACCTTACCACTCAGATCGTTGTTTCTTACTCAAAAGAAATTTAAGATTGAAAAATCCCCATATGATTTGGGAATCTCACGTATAAAGAAGTATTCGAAATCGTTTAGGCTCATTTCACTTATGATGGTATTGAGTAATCCCTTGATGGTATTGAGTAATCCCTTGAGACTAAATGGTACCTTACCACTCAGATCGTTGTTTCTTACTCAAAAGAAATTTAAGATTGAAAAATCCCCATATGATTTGGGAATCTAACGTATAAAGAAGTATTGCAAAACAATAAACAAAATTGGTTTATCCTGTTTACAAGTATTTTAGAATACCAAAAAGGCCCTTCTTTGATATATCTATGGTATTGAAATAAGAAAACTACTAAGCCTTTGTGGTAATGGGCCACTGGAATTATTCTTGTAAAATATACATCCGCTAGACACTAGATTTCACCAAATTCTTTGTTTATTTTCCCACAATATTTGTTCTTCTAAACTTGAAGATATACCAAGTTTTTCAAGCTTGCAAGCTCGAAAAAGTCCCATTGGTTGAGATTTTTTCACTGTTCCGGTTCAGATCCAGGTGGGGAATTACAACCTCATATCCAGGTGGGGAATTACAGCCTTCAACTTCTATCTGGGTTTTTTGGGATTCAAAATGAATACTTCTCTAAATAGCATGTGTGTTTTAGTATTTTTTGAAATGTAAACTTACAGATAACTCATTCATAGCTCTGTGTCACAGGTAGGCATGGAATCAGAAAGGATGTTTTACCTGTGCCTCAGAGGTCATATTTCTTGGCAGATGATAGATGGGTTATTTTCCTAGACTCGAAGCATCTAGAATAGATTCAAGATTCTTTAATTTTTTGTTCGTTGTGTTCTACCTGTTGCATCATTGCAATGCAGAAATATTGAAGAAATATTGTTGGCTTCTTGTGCCGCACGTTGATGTTTTTATAGTGTGGAGACAAAGGAGAATTGTAGCTAATTTCTTATCTCATATACACAATTTTTCTTATCTTATATACACAAATTTTCTATAAAATTTCACATGAAAGCTCATAGATTAACTCTGGCATATTATGATTGCAGAACTGCATGAAGGTACTGACATGGCTTGGTCTTCCCAAAAAAGTTGGAACACAGAGAACTATCGTCCCAGACTAACAGGCCGGGCAAATGAGTCGCAAATGGTAAGACAGATCTGGGCACTTTCATGAATTTGAATCTCAACTGATTAAATATTTTGAAGAATATTATAAGAGTATTAAAGATAATGATTAGATATTTTGAAGAGTGTTTAAAATAATGAGCAACTGATAATTTGTCTCGCCTCTTTTGTTGGGTATCCATTTGGTCTTCCGGTGCTGCCATCTTTCCTTCTTCTTTTGCATTTTATTAGTTACATAGACAATCTAACACATGCATTTTATTAGTTATGCATTTTATTAGTTACATAGACAATCTAACACATGCATTTTATTAGTTATGAGTATGGGATAGTATAGTAAAACTTAAAAAAAAAAAAAAAACATTTTAACTTAGTACATTATGCCAATGCATTTTATTAGTTATGAGTATGGGATAGTATAATAAAACTGTAAAAAAAAATACCATTTTAACTTGGCACATTAGACCAATACAACTTCAATGTATAAATGGAAAATCCAACTAACTACATATATAAAAGAATTTGGATAATCCAGCGAGAGTACAACATAATACCTCTACAATGCTTACAATCATTCCAAGTGTTTAGTGAATGCAGTGGTTGAAAATGAAGAAAAATGGTTGAAAATGGAGAAAAATGGAGCGTTGGCCAACGACAGCTAGTGTGCATGGGATGAGCCCTGCTCAAACTAAGTTGCATCTTAGTGCTTGACGAAGTTACAACTTTTGTGGACATTGTAATTGACAATGTTGTAAAACATAATAATAATAATAATAATCAAATTGGTGTATGAGATCCTCTTGTTTGTGGGACAAGGGACCCCCTTCAGTTCAGGGATTTGACTAGTAAAGTCTATGAAGGTATACATACCCTACTCCCTTTGGATTTGAACCTGTGACCTCTTAAGAAGAAACACATGTTCTTAACCATTAAGCTCACTCAAACTGTATAATACGTTTAAAGTTTGTACATTACAAATTATCAATGTAACTCAGGGAATCCATTTTGTAATTTATAGCGACCTGGTTCTGGTACTCAACGATGGTAGACTTATACACTTGTTTCTTGGGTTTATCTGTCGTTTTTTTCAATACCAGATGGAGATTCAGGACTGCATGCACACAAATGGCTCCATCATCCAAATGGAGCGCTGTCGTGATGCATGCAGAGACTTCGACTACATAGTGAGAAGTTGGGAATTTCAAATCCTGTCGGAGTCAGAGTTTAGAAGGACATGAATGTGAGAGAACAGTGCCACAGAGCTAGAGTGTCCCTTGACTATAGAGCAACAGAGCTAGAACCTCCAAAAATGTGAATCATATAATAAATATAAATTTATTTTGAAAATTAATTTATAATTTTTACAATTTAACAAAAACAATTATAACATAAGAGGAAAATTATGTCATATCAAAACTATTTCAATTAATAAAAAAAATTTAGTAAAAGATATTAAAAATTTTGAAAAATGTAATATTTAAATAAAAAATGGAATAATTAGTATATTAGGGAAAAGTTAGGTAAAAAATTGCAAATTAATGGAGTTGTTAGCCGTACCTGTTGCTATAGTACCTGCTTTGGCATGTACTATTAAAACTAGAGAGGATTATAATGGTAGCAACATGAAATGAACCCTTATCTATAACGAACTA
>ML809438.1:337694-348305 GCA_009831015.1 Picea engelmannii | reverse complement strand
TGCATGTCTGTCAATAAAGCCAAGGGAAAGGGGAATATTTTAGTGGTCCTAAATATGTGTCGCAAGATCTAAAATATCATCTAGAGTGACCAATTATTATAAATGATTACCTCTTAGAATCATCATGGTCACTCCAAACTCCTTCTCCCATTCCTAACAAAGAGGTCCTTACAAACCTCCAGTGCAGGCTTGTCCCTTGTAAAATTCTCCACCAAGATTCACTATTCATTGGCTTTCTTCCAATAGCGGCAAATCATTGGCCATTCTCTTGACTTCCTCAATTTATTTTTCATACTAGTAGAGGCCATGGCTCAAACCTTTCATTTCTCTTAGTAGACAAAAACAACAATATTTGTGAGTGATTGCACCCCTTCATTGCTTTTAGTTAATCTTGTTGGGGTTCTTATGTCACCAAACAAACACCTAAAGAGGTTAAGGACCAGAGTTACCAAAAACCACTCCACGATCTCGATGATTCAATTTGTAAGCCAAATGTAGGGAGGAATGCACGTCAATCTATCTTTCACATCATTTAACCCAAACTCCTTCACTAATTTCGATGTTGGATGGGACAAGAGTTAAATCCATTGCAGAGCAATTGATTCACACATATGGGAATGGACACAGATTTTTTCCATGTTAAGGTCTTAACGTTAATTTGTTGGGTGGGGGGGTCAAACAAAGGTCTTCAATCCTTCATGTCTATTGCATACATGAGGCATGATGCATGGAGGGAGAATACCCCTCTTTTAATGCCTAAATTACCTCTTTTCGAGGGTTATAGAACCTTAGGCCTAAAACCATGAAAAGAGATAGGGCATGGGAATTCCCCTTTCCCCTTTGCATTCGTTAAAATACTCGACTTGATTCAAAGTAGGCCCCTTGTTCACTATTCTATCTACTTCTGAATTGAGTTTTTGTAGGACTTAAAAGTAGGATATAGTGTGGAGATTTTGAGGATAGGAGAAGGCCCTTTGGATGATTCTTATTGACCTTAGTTCGTTGGGAAGTTTTCCCTTTCCTAGAGATCCAATGACAACGGATGAATCCGTTATGATAGTTACTTCTTTCATTTTATATTCCAAAAGCATAATGTCTCAAAGCAATTAAGGCCTTTAACTCATTTTTATATAGAGAGCTAAAGCCTCATACCAACATTATTAACTCATAGCAATTAAGACCTTACCTCATTTTTATATAGAAAAATAAAGTCGCATACTAATGTTATTATTGATTTTCCTTTGAGATCAAGAAAATGGATGAATCCCTTATAATAGTTACTTATTTGATTCCAATTCCAAAAGAACAATGAATCAAAGCAATTAAAGCCTTAACCTCATTTTTATATAGAGAGCTAAAGCCCCATACCAATGTTATTAACTC
The DNA here is from genome assembly GCA_009831015.1 of Picea engelmannii. NCBI lineage: Eukaryota > Viridiplantae > Streptophyta > Pinopsida > Pinales > Pinaceae > Picea > Picea engelmannii. The sequence goes on along the minus strand of ML809438.1, from coordinate 346,922 downwards.
ATAGCAATTAAGGCCTTACCTCATTTTTATATAGAAAAATAAAGCTACATACTAATGTTATTACTGATTTTCCTTTGAGGTCAAGAAAATGGATAAATCCCTTACAATAGTTACTTCTTTGATTCCATATTCCAAAAGCACAATGACTCAGAGAAATTAAAGTCTTTACCTATTTTTTATATAGAAAATTAAAACCCCGTACCAATGTTATTAACTCATAACATTTAAGATCTTATCTCATTTTTATATAGAAAAATAAAACCACATACTAATCTTATAAGATTATTAATTTTCCTTTAAAATCAATAAAATGAATGAATCCCTTACAATAGATACTTCTTTGATTCAATATTCCAAAATCACAATCACTCACATGAATTAAAACCTTTACCTCATTTTTATATAGAGATAAGGCCTCAGTCTAATGTTATTACTAATTTTAATTTTCCTTAAGGCCTTTACCTCATTTTTTTATATAGAGAGATAATGCCCCATATTAATGTTATTACTGATTTTCCTTTGCTATCAAGAAAAATCTCCAAACCTATCACCTCAACACTAAAATATTAATAATATAAGATATATATCATCTTAATAATTTTCCGTAACTTTGTATGTTTATTCTATATAAATATTTGGAAATGTATTAAGTATACACATAGAGATACGTAATTATTTATACAATAAAATGCAAATATTCAAAAATTATTTTATATTAACTTGGTTTTTACTTACTTAAGAATTTCTTTTTTAAACATAAATTATGTTTTACTTTTTTTCCAATAGAAAATTTTCCCAATTATATTAGTAAATATAATTTGTTTACATCATCGGATCTGAGACTAGGATTGATCCAGAAGATAGTCAGTCCCAAAATAGAAAACAAGGGAACCTCAATCCCTTCTACAAAATGATCACAATTGCTGGAACCCAAAAAGGATCTAAAAGAGATCATAAAAAAAGATAGAAAATAATACAAACTAGGAGGGAGAGAACTTCCAAAGAGATACATATAATGTTTAGAAGAAAAGTACCAAGCTATCTAAAAACAAAAAAACTCCAGCCAGAAAGGCTCAAAGGACTTAGTATAGATTAAGAAATTGCTTGGGGCCTTCTACCCCATTAGTCCACTGGAAAAAGGTGACCCGACCTTCTGGTTCCTTTAATGACATCTTAGAGATATGATCAGCTTCAACATTATATTCCCTATAGACATGCTCGAAGATTATATCAAGAAAGGGTTTGATTAAATCCTTTATTCTAGACTTCCATCCCTCAATGCTACTTGACTGAAGCCTAGATCTATTAGAAAGCCAATCAATTACAAGTTTTGAATCGCCCAGGACTTGGATTCCGTGGAAAGACATATGTAATGCCAACTTGAGGGTTGCCCATACTCCCATTAATTCATCTCTAGTATTTGTGCCACTCCCACAATTAAAAAGTTATTTATAAACTGTTAAATCTGGAGTTTTAAAGACTCCACCAGCCCCACATTTTTGGCCATCTAGCTGTGCAGCTCCATCAAACCAAGCTGTGGTAATAACCCTTTTTTATGAAATCATAATAGAACACATATGGGCAGACTTTTGAGATTTTAATCCACAATTATGAAGACCTAAAGTTTTATAAATCAATGTGTGGATTGATGGCTTTTTCTCCTCGAAGATTGTTGCGTTCCTTTCTAACCATATAAACCAACATATGTGTGCAGCAATCACTGTTGAGACAGACTTTTCTTTCACCCAGTTGTTAAAACACTCATTCAAGGTATTCCCTTTCCAACAGTTTTTAAAGCTCAGAATCGTGGCCAATTTATCCCCCACAGAACTAGCAAAGGAGCAGTGAATGAAGAGGTGACTAGTGCTTTCAATCTCTTGAAGACATAGATGACACTGAGACGGTGCTTCCCATCCTCTAAATTTTAGATTTTCCCAACTTAAGATCTTATTCTCCACTGCCAACCAGATGAAACATTTTATTTTGAGTGGCAAGTCCCATTTCCATAAGGCTTGTCTCCAACCTATTACCTTTTTTAATCCCTGTGTAGAAAGAAATGCCTGATAAGTATTTTTAACAGTGATGATTCCTGAGTTATCACCTCCGGTCCACATAAGTTCGTCTTCTCTATCATGGAGAAAGGCACCTGAATCGATAAGGGCTCTCTGAAACTGATTCCATTCATTTTCTAAATCACCAGAAAGGCCTAAATCGGTACTAGAGAACCACAAGTAGGAAGAGTGATGGTCCATGAGCCTCCTCGCCTGCAAGAGAGAGGTGATATTTCGTTTTTTTAATTCAGATAAAAGAGTTAAAGAGATGAAATATTTCTCACCCATTCCTAGAATCCTATCTCTACCAAGAGCAATGACATGAACCGAACCCAACAACCAACTTAACCAATGTGTGATCAAATGGATTGATTTTAGTAGACCGCTCCAAAATCTAGAAGTTGTATTTAGGTGGAAGGTAGGAGACCTGAACCCATTTTTTATCGTAGATTGGGGAAGGTACTTATCAATAACAACTTTATGTCAAATACCATCACACATCAGAACACTCCAGAGAGAATTTGCAGCCAAGGCCTTGTTGAAATCAAACATATTACGCAGACCCTACCCTCCATATTTCTTTGGCAGTGTGAGAAGTTCCCATTTGCATAGATGATAGTGTTTAGTTTCATTGTTTCCTTTCCAAAGAAAATTGAACATAATCTTTCTCAAATTATTTAACACGGTATAAGGGATGGTCTCCAGAGACATCCAGTACACTGGTTGGCATTCTAACACAGACTTCAATAAGGTAAGGTGTCCTCCCAAAGATAGCCACTTGTAGCACCAATTTCCAATTTTCTTTTCGACTTTCTGCAACATCCAGTTCCAATCCTCGTCACGATGTACCCCAGTGTTTAATTATGCTTTACTTGAATAAGTATCATAAATAAACTTGATTGTAAATGGTTTTTTTTTTAACTTGATTCTCAGAAGTATCTATATTTCATTGTCTTAAGAAGTGTATTTTGCATCTTATGTTTAATGTTGTCATGATATATAGTGTTTTAAAGATAATAAAAAATAATATTATACAAAATATTATATATAGTTTAAAACAATTGAGTCTGGTTCATGTTATTAGGTATTTAATTAATTTCATGCTAATATATTCTTAGTTTAAATTTTCTTACATTAAAATAATAATATAAATTAATATATAAAATAAATTGTTATGTATGAAATTAGATTAATAAATTAATGTATAAAATAAAATGTTATGTATGAAATAGATTAATAAATTAATTGTTACAAGACAATCATATTTATGATTTATGGTTTAGTAACTGTGATGATATTAAATAAACACAAGGATATAATAACAAGGTTGCGTGACAACGCAGTCCCTGCCAACGAGGTTAGAAAGAAAATTGTGGAAAATGAGGTCGAATTGTAAATGAAACAAAGTGTTCGGTGCAAAATGTATATCACGGAAATGTTGTGTGCAACATGTATATCACAGAAGATGGAGAAAAAGTAAATGAAGGTTGGTAGGCAGAGCACCATCTATTTTTTGAAAGTATATAGCAAACCTATTTTTTTTTAAAGTATATAACAAAGTAAAAAATTTGTTTACAGTGCAAGAATAAATTTGGAAATTTAAATGCATTTTCCATATGGACAGGTGAAAGATAAAAATACATGATGACATAAAATTAATAGGAGATAAGAAATATAAAAAAAATTAAATGCATTTGTGAACATCGGGTATAAGTAAATGACAGTTGCATTTTGAGCACCATTTATTTTGAAATATATATAAAAAATAAAAGTATGTAACATATAAAAGAGTAAATGCGTTTGCCATACAGACTGGTGAAGGATAAGAATAAAATTCTGTAACATATTAAAAATTAAATGCATTTGTCATACAAAGTGGTGAAAGATAAGAACAAAGTCTGTAACATATAAAAATTTAAATGCATTTTTATTTGAAATCTGTCAAAAAATAAAAGTTTGTTACATACTGCTGGAAATTTTGAAATATACAAAAAAATTAAAGTCTGTTACATATAAACCGGAATTTCAATGCATTTTTCATGTAGACTGGGATTGGGGATCCCGCGAACCATTAGAGAAATATGTACAAGAAACGGGACTGTGGAAAGAAGATAGAGTGCAATAGCTGCAAAAGAAAATAAATGAAAAGTTATAAGTGTTTGCCTATACATCTGTATTTAAGAAACTAGAATAACTGGGTTGAAAAACAAAGAAGGATGCGATGAGGAAACTTACAGTGAGGGTACATATGAGCCCTTTGGCTATTTTCTTGCGGCTGTCGTTTCATTGATGTTGCCGACAACTGCGGTTTCAAGGATGCCCTCCACGGATGCTAGAATGCTGGCAATTGCATGTTGCCTTTTGTTGGCGACCTGTTTCAATTGCCTTTCGAGCCATTCTTCAATGTAGCCTCTCATCGGGGCGACGTTGATCTCATTCCGGATTTTTATGTTGAAAATATCGTTTTCTAATTCCCGAAAGTCGATAGAGAGATTAGAGAGATCTTGATGAATTTCTTCATTCTGTATTGTATATTTGACTAGTGAGTCATGGACGTGAGATTTATCAAATTGAAGGATGATGTAAAACTTTTGCAGAGAGAAGGTATTAAACATAGCAACATGTTTATCGAACTCTTTCCTAGTTAAGGGAAAGGAGTTTGCGATTAAGTGGGGGTCTTAGAAGTCGTAGGTTTTCCCGTCTAAGTCTATATTTGACAGCTTTGTGAATAATATATCTTTTTTCAATATGGCTTGTTCACATGACTAAACAATGAGATGCAGATTCTTTACTTTTTCTTTCCAACATGCATTCAATTGGTCGATGCGGTTTTTGGACGAAACATCTTCTTCTCTTCTTTTTGTTTATGTCATATTGTTGACAATATTGCCAAAAGGGGTGACCGTTTTTAAAAAGAAATTTTCTTCATCTTTTAATTTGGCCTGCAAAAGCTCGATCAAGCTATGTGCCCTGATTCCAAGGGAAATGATGGTTTGTGATATTTTCCACGCCTCGGTAACCAATTCCACTTTTTTTTTGATATTGTTCTCCACATATCCTTTATAGGATGCGAGCAGGGTGGAGGATGCTTTTACATTGGGTGCATGGGTGCCAGGCATGGCTATTGCCAAAGGATCAACAAGCAATGGCATAGGAATGAAAGCATCTTCCAATTCCTTGATTCAGTCCTTCAGTCTTGCATTCTTGGTCTCGATGCCTCCAATGGAATCCTGAAGTGATTCTCCGGTCGTGATGTGAAGTTGACATATTTGGGACGACCGCATGTTGGCAACGTCAACCTTTGAACGAGATTTTCCTTTCTTATTTTTAACATTTTTTTTTTGAATTATCATTTTTTTGTTCCGGCTATCAAAAACAATGCTCTGGAACACGAAGGATTCATCTTCGTCAAAAATTTTGGTAACGGATATGTCCATTGGATGGCTATGGTGGATGGCGTCTCCAGGCTGATCCAGGAAGCAGATCATGGTATCCAGATCCTTGTCAAGTTCCATGCTCTCACTCTGAATTTTTAGCTCTTCCGCCTGCCCCACATTTTTTTTCCTCTTCTTCTCTACTAGAAGCTTGTGAGAACTATCAATTTTAGAGTGAGGAGGGTCGTTATCTCCTCCTTCATTTGAAGAACTTTGGTTTCTTTGTCGCTATGATGGGCCGTTGGAGTGATGCTCCGAGATGTAGTACTTTTTGGAGTGGTATTTTCATATTGAACACTCTTGTCACTGGGGCCTTTCCCCTGTTGCGTGTACAATTTAGTGCAACTTTTCACTGTCTGTACGTCGTAGGCATTAGAGGCAGGGCCCTTGTCGCTACTGTCTTTGTTTTTGGGTAGGTGTTTATTTACAAAACAATCGTCGAGGTCAAGTGTTTGTAAATGTTGTCTAAAAATATCATAGGGGTCGAATACTCTTATGTCTTCAACATATCTCAGGTTGGAGATGCTAGAATGTGTTGCGAAATCGTCAATTTTGTTCACATTTTTCAACACAAACTCCCCTATTTTCCAAGGCAGAGGAATGAACTATTTTTCTTTCTTCCTTTGGAATAGATGGAACCAGCAGCTGTATTGACGTGCTACTTATGCAACAAACATTTTGTCCATAACGTGACATGGAAGGAGAGCAGGTTGTTCCATGGAGCCAAAAATTCTTATGACAGTGTAATTATCTAAATGTTCGAGTGTCCCCTTCTTGTCCAAAAAAAAAGTTGCCTATTCAGAAATGCGGGGAGCATCTTCTCCTAACAACAAAACTTTGAAAACAAACATGAAGCCATTAAAAACCTCATAAAAACAGTGGGAAGCCTTGTGCTTCCACAAGGCATGGTACCAGAACATTACTGGGTGGAATTCGTAGTTGACATTCTTGGACAGAGACAGTTGTGGAAACCGACAGGAATGTGCTATTGCAAAAACTAAATACGATGACATATAAAATTTATTTTCCCTTTTGTAGCTTGACAATTGGGAAGAGATTTCATGGGAAATTAACCTACCCCAATAAAAAATGACTTGTTCATTGACTATGAAATAAAAAATATAAAGAGCCATGTGCGAAACAATAGCTGTGGACTCCTATCTCGTTATTCTTGTAAATAGCCAGGCAATTTCACGAAATGAATTTCTAAATGAACTAACCTGCATGCTTGTAATATCTTCAGGAACTATATTCGGGTTTTCTAGAAAAAGGGGCAAGAGGTCCAATCCGTTATTATGGTTTGCTAGGAACTGTTTGCAATCTTCTCCTCTGAACGTCAATGTTGGCTCCGAAAATGTCAGCATCTGGCGGAAGACCTTAGGTGATAAAGAAAAATAAGAGCGGTCCTACAGTGGAATAATTATTTTCTCTGCAATAAATTTATCGACGCACCAAGAGACTAGGTACTTATAGTCAAAAACCTCAGGGACACAACCTGCATGAGCAATCCTGAAGGTCCAAATTACTTGGTTCTCTGCGGCAGAGGTTGAGTAATAAGAAAATGCCCTGGACTAATGGAAGTTTTGGTCCTCACGCCCGAAGGTGTTCACTGTATCTCCACAGAACTGTTGTCGAGCTGATGCCATAGGTTTATGAGAAGGTTGATTTGCTACAGATGATGGTTTAAATGAACAGTTAGAGCCGATAATGTAACTTTTTGGTAAATCTTGGTTAAATGCTTATGAATGGGAAAGCTCCTCGAGCCTTTCGCTGATTAATGACAATATGTAATGGTGGTGCATGATGAACTGTTAGCAGTAAAGTTTATTTATTGCATATTTAGAAATGCGAAGGTGGCAGGTACGACAAAGAGAAATTAAGGAATGGAGGTTTTGTGAACGTGCGAAGGCCACGCCGTGTGAACGAGATTTCATGATTTTGAAATGAACAATCAGAAGGAATAATATAATCCCCCCACAAATTTTGGTTTAATGCGCATCAATACGAGATGTCCTCAAGCCTTTCGCCCATCAATGACAATCTATACGGTTTCTGCATGATGACTTGTTAGAATTAAATGCCAGTAATTCCATATTTAGAAACAATATATGTATATATATATATATATAATTTTATTTTATTTTATTATAAACAAGTGCAAAGGTGACAGAGACAACTGAGAGAAAGGAAAGAATGACAAGCTCTGAAAAGCGGTCAGATGGGATTCAAAAAAGGGTTACGGGGATAGTCAGGAAAACTGAGTGTTGCACAGTCAAATTTCATGTTTCGAAATTTTTGAGTGAAAAATGTGTAAAACGGAAGAGATCACGATGGGGCAGTTCAGCGGCCGGTTTGTATATTTGTGGAATTCCGGAAAAGTGGCTAAGTATGGAATAGGGAAATTGCTAATTGCATGCGTAGCAATAAGATCTTATATATAATTGCCAACTACTAATTGCAAAGGGGTGCATGCACAGGAAACAACGACTACGAACTGAATATTTCTTCAACCCACCAAACCGATGATCTGCCAAAGAAATTTGAACAAATGGCAAAGTATGGAAAATGAATGGACGGGCTTCAAAATCAGGTGACAATAGTTCCACTAAATATGCGAGGACCCGACGATTAAATTGTATTTCTTGGAAGTTTTCAGTGCAAAAATGTTCACCACGAAAGAGGGCATAATAGGTGGACCGTAATACGAAAGAGGGTATGATATAAGAACGGTTGCAAATTTGTATATCGCGGAAGTGACAGCACTGTTCGTAGGCCATGGAACAATAGAAGTCCAATGTAGAGACCGCTTAGCGGGAATTCGCTGTTGGAGAAGTTTCTGGGTATGGAATGGGGAAGCGTTCGGTCGGTGTCGCGATAAAAGAGCACGAGTGTAGCTGTGAACCCGCAAGACCGCCCATGCGCTGAACAATGTTGATCTGACCAACTCGCAAGCCCATCTGTCAATTTGTATATCGCGGAACTCTGGGTGCCAGTTGTGGGACAGGGAACAATAGAGGGTCAATTTAAAGAAAGGGGAAGCGGTCGTTGGAAACGCGTGAATCCGCGAAGCTGCGGAGCAAGGCATTTTTGGGAGAAAAAATATTAAGTAATCAGGAAGAGAAACTAGATGAAATAAAAGAGTGGGAAAATAGAAAGGCGGAAGGCAGTTTTCGTAAGTGCAAATTGGTTTCAAAGAAGCCCCATTGTTGCAAAACCATGATGTTCTATTAATTGTCAGCAAATGCGTTGTTGAAGATTATATTTTATTGCAACGTGTGCGTGTAACTATGTTCTTGATACATTCTTCCATGACTGTAACATATTAACTTAACTACTAAACTTCATTTTCTACTAATTGTCAGGAAATGCTTTGTTGAAGATTATATTTTATTGGAACATGTGAGTGTAACTACGTTCTTCATACACTCTTCCATGAGTGCAACATATTAATTCAAGTATTAAACTTCTTTTCTTATGGGTTGTTAGCATTAAAAAATAATAATTGCATGTTTAGAAACAAGAATAACGATTTTTCTGCAACATTGTACATTGGTATTGCTATGTTCTATTTGCATTACGAATAGAATTGAACGTTGGTTTGAAATTATGTAATCCATTTTTTGTTTGCATAAAAAGCTGGTGGATTCACACAGTACATTGGCATATAATTGTTAGATGTTCCATCTTAGAAAAGATAATCTAAGTAAACACAATATCAAAGAAGTATGAGAGCACCGAACCAT
>ML809438.1:321214-332480 GCA_009831015.1 Picea engelmannii | reverse complement strand
TATATATATATATATATATATTCCCCTTCTTCAGCTGATATGCAAAATTGCATCGTCCTCATTCAAGGTGAATTTTCTGTGTATTCGAAGCTGCCGTAGCATGTAGACACTACTTTCCTTTTTCTGTAGATACGTTTCATATGACAACTCTGCCAACTGAGGAAGCACATTTTGTAACAGAGGCTGCCTAACTGTACAATGAACATTTGTGTTGCCCACGGTTTGGATAAAAACATTCACGCAATGTCCATATATATATGGACATTTTTCACCGCATCACAGACAATCAATCGTATCATCACTTATCAAAACGGAGGCAGAAGCAGCGAAGTTGCATCTTGCACATACAGGCTCAAAGGGGGTCGAGTAGACATTGGCTGCAACTAAAATACCTTCAACCTGGGAACGTGAGAAAAGGGAATAATACATTGAAAAACATAATACACAATTGCACCCCCACTCCCCTTTAAAAAAAATAAAAATGAAGCAGGCGCAAAAAATTGTTGAAGGCTATTTCTATAAGCGAAGTGAGAATGATTTTGTGGATGTATACGCACAACAGTTGTAGAGCTAGCTAGTTTCTTCAGATCCTCTACTATATCTGCTCACAACTCTGTTACAAACGTTGCTTGGGTTGTCCGAAAGATCCTTTCTCTAGCATTCCTCTTCTTTGTTATATTTTTTAACAACATAAGTGGAATTTGCCCTCTATGCAATTGTTGTTCCATTGACGAAAAAAAATCTGAATACGTATCAAACAATTGTAGCTGCAACATGGAACAATGCAATATTTGTGTAACTTATCCGACATACATGCACATGCAAAAGTAAAGGACAAAACTTAATATGAAAAGTGGTACCATTTCCTTGTCGTTGTCGGACTCTCCATCCTTTATATGGAGAATGTGTTGCGAGCCAAATTTTCTCGCCAGTGTGACAGCAGCCCCAATCGTTCCGATTGGGTAAATATCGGTGCTCTGTCCAAGCTGGATGATAGTCAAGTCTGGGATGAAATGATATTCTGAACAAACAACGAGAATTATTTCCACAATGCTTGTTTCGTTGAGCGAAATAATTTGATCACAATCACCATGGTCATATATTGTTTTGGGAAATATATTAAAATATGTAATGGATATCCCATTACGTTGCAATATCTTTTCTGCATGTTTCTGGACAAGTTGTGGAGGAACAGTCAGTGTCACTGCCATCATGGTGTCCTTGTCTGTCATGTCAGCATGCATAATGGATCTACTTTTGTTTTCCTTGTCCAAGTAGGTGCTATAGACAACCATTATGTCCCTGATGAACACTTGTCCAGTTTGGCGACTGTTCAAGCCCTCTATTGACAGTACTTTGGATGTCACAACTCTAGACCTGATAACATTTTTTTGAACGGGAAAACTAAAGTGAATGGTAGTGTGATACAAGTACATGCATAGTTTTGATGAACTATGGAGCCAGAGTTTCACAACCACACCTCTTAGTCTGTGGAACATGCAACACGTTTAGTGTCTCGCTTGTACTTGTTGATACTTCTTGCAAGCTGCAAACCATGTATTGCATATGACATCAACATATCCGCCATGCCATAGATGAATATATAGCCCAAAAATTTTTTTTAGTAAACATAGTAAGAGCAGAGCGTATGCTTCTTTACCTTTGGCCTTGTCAGTCTGTCGATGTCTGGGATGACTGGTTGCTCATGCTCATGTCACTAGTCCAACTTTTTCTGATGCAAGCATGTGCAGATGAACATTAGGACTAAACAAGCATATGCATTGTATATTGTCCATCGGAAGGACCAAATAACCGTAAAACTGTATGCATCTGAATTTTTTTACTCAAGAAATGTTTAACAGTAAACAGGGCGCGAGCGCGGGGCACCATGGCCAATTTGTATATCGTAGACCCCCGGAAGCCATGGGAGCAATCTTCAACCTGCCAGCTTGGCACCCGAAATCGAGAAATTGGGTAACTATGGAAGAAGGTAGAAGCACGACCACATATGTGAATCCGTTAGTCCACCAACCGGTGCACGAAGGAATTTTCGGAAAGCACACTAGGCAGATGGATTAGAAAACAAAAGGGATAATAGAAAATGGAAAAAGTAGAAATAGGGAGCGCAGAAAGTCCCATTACTACAAAGTCATCATTTTCAAGTCTAATATTATATGCCCCCACTCGGTTTGTATATTTAATTTACTAGCACACTTGGTATACCTTTTAGAATATTGCACCACATAACCCTCTACTGTTGCACAAAACAATTCATCTCCCTGTCCAAGCAACCTGTTTTTTCCAAGGCAGCAACGCCGAAGATGCAATGGACACGAAGGCAAGTTAGTATGAAGACAAACATCTAAAAGAAAGAGAAACAACTCTGTTTACCCGCCAAAGATTCCTTCATCCTATCCAACCATTATGTTTGTTTAAATGCAACAATGCAACGCAAACACAATGGACATGAACCAACTTAGTATGCAGGAAGGAACACATGTAAGCAAGATAACTTACCATGTAGGAAGGCACACAACTAGTTTAACACATATACATACCATAAATTAAATACAAAACAACACAATATGAAACAACAGTACGAGCATGCACCTTTCTATATCCTCTTCAGCCGATGTAGTCAAGACTCCCTCATTTTCTCCAGCTACTCTATTTGTTTGAATGTGGGAATGCACAAAATTCAATGAACATCAATGGAAGCTAGTATTCACTGGAGAACAAGAAATCTGTACACACAACAAAACTGACTGAACGAACAGTCTAGAAAGGCAGAAACATGAACCTTTGTGCTTCTCTATCCATGGTTGTAAACGCGTAGATTTTTTTTCCTTGGCCAAAATATATTACAAGACACAAAATATCATGCAATTGCATGACCGCAGCTAAATGATTTCTAGTTTTCCCTGGCAATTTATCTAGATATTCCCTTTAACCATGTTCTTTATCCTCTACACAGACTGTTGTGCCCATGATACAAGTTCTCAGTTTTCCATGGAAAACCACCTAGACATGCTTCCAGACATCAAAATATAATCTTGCAGAATCTTTGTTGCACATATCATATCTCAAGCACAACACAAATTCTATCGTGCGCACACTAGTCTATGTAAAGGAGAAAGAACATGCAATGTCATATCCGCACATATGACCATACATGGTTTATAAATGTAGCCTGCATACATATGCTTTATTCCAACCAAAAAACAATGGATATTGTAACTTCACATGTAATCCTCCAACAATTTTGCATGCAACTATTTTCTTTCATGGAAGGACTGGAGCACCAGCAAAATCTCACAGAATAACAGATATCGGCCTCGACAGACATGGAAAATAACACAACTGCATGTCGACTCGTGGGTGCAGGGGATGAACACCGTAAAGCGCCCCAAAAAAACAATAATAATCCCAAAAAAAAGAAAAAGGAAAAGCTCCAAGCACCACCGCTGCACCCCAACCCTGCAAGGCCGAATCAAACAAAAGAAAACAACAAGGACCAAAGCAGCCAGAAAGCATGAACATGTCGAATTTCACCCCCAGGGTCCCAAAGTGCAAACCCCGGCCAAACAAATAGAACCAACAACCCACGAACCAATGAACCAGTAAGAACCACCAAGCCAGTGAACAACATATGTATCTCCAACGATTACGAAACTGCAAGCACAGAAGGAACCAAAAACATACAAGGAACATGCGACTACAAATAAACAAACATTCTTACTTGCAAACTACAAACACTGAACAACAAACAAGGAATACAAAATGAAATTATGGCATTGAAACTTACTCTGAAACAATGAAATGCAGAAGCGTAGGCCGAATCGCGAGCAAAAGAACAACAAGTAGCAACCGACAAACCAATGAAGAAGAAGCACTCACCGAACTAGTAAACAATGTATGTAGCTTCAACGATTACGAGGATGAAACATACAGTGGCAGCAACCGACAAACCAACAAAGAAGAAGCACTCACTGAACCAACAAACAATTTATGTAGCTTCAATGACAAAACAAGGATGAAACATACAATGTTTGTCGAATTGGCGGTGGACAAACAAGACTGTGCAAATTCACTGTAATTGTATACAAAATTTCGAGGAAAATGTACTCTGATAAGCGTATTTACATAAACATTTAAGACTGCTAGGTTGTCTAAGGACCTCACGGTATGCAAACATTTAAGCTGTCGGGAGTGTTGGAGGACGTCGCGTCATGTAAACATTTACGTTGTCAGGCCTATTGATGCATCTCGGAATAAGTGTTAATACATGTCAACAAATATACATCTGCCAATGACACCATAAACTTTGGAATTCTCAATCACTACAAATCTTGGATATCAAAACATTTCAATATGCTTAGTACATATGAAAACTTACGGATATATTCGCCTAACAGAAAATGCTAATACAAACATTCCAACTAATGCTAGCATTAATTGACCTTCAAGCAATATAGAGAAAAAATATATGATTAAAAAATACTGTCTACGAGAAAAACTTTGGATATGTTGTCATATAGTACATTGGGAATAGTGAAGCCGACAATAAGACCTCCAATCTCTTATCCATTCAGATCAGTACATATATGTTGCTTTTTATTATATAAAAATATATGCTTTTAATTTCATAGCTCCAACAATAGGTATTGTGCAAATATTTCAGGTCAAAGGACAAACTAATATATAATCAATGCATTATCGATCATTATAATCCCTTTATACCTACGACAGGGACTAATAATAATGAAAAAGAAAATAATGAGTTGGTATGACATAGCCTTAAGATGTATAAATTCATTTTGTTGTATTGGAATTTTATTAAATTATTTGTCAGTTTCTTTTATTATGAATTTGGAATAATAACAAATTTCAAGGTGTAATATGGGGTTGTGAACCATCTATGTTCATGTTTAAGAACAAAAGAAAATATTGAGTGGTGAAATTTTATTGTACTCCTAAATATATAAGCAATGAAATGAATGGGTAAGTAGTGAGTATAAATATAAGTGGAGGCAAACACGTGTAATAGGTTCTATGTTTTATTTATTTATTTATTACAATTATATGTAATTTGAAGATAATAAAAAATAATATTATACAAAATATTATATATAGTTTAAAACAAGTGAGTCTTGTTAATGTTATTAGGTATTTAATTAATTTCGTGTTAAGATATTATTAGTTTAAATTTTCTTACATTAAAGTAATAATATAGATTAATAAATTAATGTATAAAATAAAATGTTAGGTATGAAATTCGAGTATAATTTAAATAATTTAAATTTTTTATATATAAATATAAAAATAAAAGAGTAATTAATTAATATAAATTGAAAATCATATAAAATTAGAGAAATATTATTATTTTTTGTTTGCTAGTGTGTGTTACATGTGGGATTAGCTTGTGGTCTAAGAAACTGCAATATAGGGGTATGTAAGCCATCAAAATCATCTGGAGATCGCACCCGACCTGGGCCACACCAACCCTTAACATGGATGGATTTTTTTGAGTGTCTCCTCTGACTTGTGCGAGTTTCAAACCTTGGTCGCCTTACAAAAAGAAACCCTCGAAATCTAATCATGCTAGCAGGATTTGACTAAAAATAAAGTTGAAGGACATGAGGGAGGGCTTTGGTCCACTTATGTGTGCACGGGTCACCAAACTATTTTTAATATAATCTCTGTGGGTGCACCCACACGTTTGATCACTACCTCAAGGTGTCCCCATGGCTATAGGTTAAGTGACTCTCATTGGAATTGAACCTTTCCCAATGGTGAAAAACTCCTCGCTTTCCACCATTGGATTCAACCTCTTTAGTAAAAATTAAAGAAACATTATTAAGGAAAAAAAAATAGATAAGTAGAAATATTATTTAAGAATGAAATAAAAAAAAGTAAAAAGATTGAAAAAGATTGAAAATTAAGTTTTGAGTGAACTCTATTTTATCAATGTGATTATATATTTGAAATATATGACGATATACATATTTTTATGATTAAAGTTTCTAAAGTATAAGCAAGTGCGAACTGTTGTATTTTAGATTTAATATTAGACAAAATGAAGAAGTCATAAGTGGAGGTATCTATATGCTAAAGTGACTTAAGACTTTCACTTTACCCATCAATTTTTGCAAGCATAGATGAACATAAGCACACACATATATCATTGTATAGACTCAATGAACAGAGGTGGAGGTGATAATGACACATTGCTCTAACCAACACAACAAGAAACTATTAACCAAAATATACATTTCAAATATGTTTAAAATAATTGAAAGATTATGGTGTTTCCTCTATGTGCATCGGCTCTGGCGGCTAATATTTATCCCTGGCCGCCTGTGGTGCCCTGATCGGGGTCATTCTGTGTGATTCCTTTCGGATGCAGGTCTTTCTATAGTAATGGTGGGTCCTTTCGCCGATGTTGTTTCTTTTCCAAGTCATGGATCTGCCTAATGCAGGTATTCTAGTGGGTTGTTGGGGTGCCCTCTCAGTGGTCCCCCCTCTGGTTTCATTTTCATAAGGCAGGTCCTTCCACGTTATTGGCAAGAGAAACACCATTTTTCCTTCTTCTTTGGTGTAAGAGGTTCTGTCTTCTTCCATTCCTATGAGGAAGGACACTATTTCTAAGATAGCTCATCTCAACTCCACTGCTCTCATTTGTCATTTTAATGGTCTTTGGCCTCGTCTTGTCAACCTACATGACTGGCTATCGAGATCTTGGTTGCTAGTTTTGAAAGGTGATGTTTTCATTCACCCCTGTGCTCAATAGTTTTTCATTGTTGAGTTCGATCTTCAAGAAGATAAATATTTGATCTTTAGTTATGACCCCTAGTTCTAGGGCAATTTTTGTTTATGTATGAAGCCTTGGTCTCCCTCCTTCAATCCTTCAAAGGATTCATTATCTTCGACACATGTCTAGGTTAGGCTCCCAAATTTGCCTCTACATTTTTTGGGCTTATCCTCTCTTCGTGCCATCGGTAATGCTTTAGAAAGGCTTCATTTTCGAAGCCCTGAAACAAAAAACTGTAGCATCTGCACATATGCTCAAATTTGTGTAGAAACAAATTTCAACAAAGGGTTTACGGTTAGACTATTCATGGACACAAAAGAAGGATTATGAAAAAATTGCTTTATGGTGCATAACCTGTTTTGACACAAGTCACTTGACAACCCAATGCCCTTGTGGTCCTTAGAAAGCTCAAAGACATTGCAAATCAACCTAGAGGGTTGGCTCCCACATTGATCATCAACTTATTTCCAAGGAAGATTCTTTAGATGCAGGCCCTCCCAAGGAAGGGTCCAATGTGGCTTCATTAAAAGCCAATGACGCTCCATCCAATGAGGATTCTCCTATTATGGACCCTCCATTGAATGATTCAAAATGTGAAATAGAGGACACCAAGGTGTCAATAGAGACTATAGAGAAATCCAAAATGCAACAAGAAACAACTCATAAGCTGGAGAAAAAAGAGGATTTGGGTTCTCTTATTACAAGTAAAGAAAGACAGGTTCACCCCAGCTCCATTCCTCTGGCAAGTTGGGCAGATGAGGCTGATGAAGTTGAGGCATTGGAAAAATCAGAGCCTCCAGATCCATAAAGTGTGGGAAAGATAGGATTTGCGTCGACCCCATTATCTCTAAACATAGGTTGGATAGTAGTTGGGAAGAAGAAAAAGACTCCTTCAACATCCCAACCAATGGTGACAAGAAGGTGGGCTCAAAATCTAACATAATCATGTATTGTTTTTTTTTATTACTATGCCAACAATTTGTAAAAACATTTTTTCTGTAATGGCTTATGGAATGCAGTTTTCTTGGACAACTGTCAAATTAGGCTAGTGATTTTTGAATCCGCGTTGCTAAGCCCTGACAATAGTCTTTGAATATTTTTGCTATGTAATTCATGTCGATAAGGAAACAACTTTTGTAGACCTTGCGAGCCTCAACCACACCCTTTTTGCTAATATAAGTCTCCCATTTTTTATAATAATAAAAAACTATGGTTAAACTAACCCTATTAAGCTCCTACTTAAGTCATAAGTGGGGGTATCTATTATGTCAAAGTCGCCTAAGACTTGCACCCTACCCATTGATTTTTGCAAGCATAGATGAACATAAGCACAAACATATCGTTGTAGAGGCTTGAACCTAGGGGGAGGTGATAACAACGCCTCACTCTCACCAACCCAACAAACAACTATTAACCAAGATATACATTTTAACTAAAGTCAAACTAACCCTAATAGGCTCCTACTTAGTCATTCTATCCCTCCATTCAATTTTTCATAGGTTGTTTATTAGTTGAGTGGTAGATTATGAAGTTGTTTAATATTACAAAAAACTTCCCTCCAATTGTCAATACTCGATGATACAAAAAGTTAGACTTGCAATCAATCCAAAATTTTGTTTGAATTTTTGACAATTTATATCGATTTAGAATTGAGAAAAACACCCATAAGTATTGTTGAACCATACATCAACCTTAGATCGTGATAGGACTTTGTTGAATCATAGTAAAACTTTGTTAATGACCAAAATTTCTACTCCATGTTAAAATCTTGAGATTATACTAATAAAAAAGTTGGCAGTTAAAAAAAATTTAAATTAAATTAATCATATGAATTAAATTAATCAGGCGAGTACTTTTAGAGTGTAACAGTGAGTGGCGAAACCATGGAATGGGGACCACGGGGTGCCTTTCCACTAGCAAGGCACAAGGAAACAAAAAGAGAACAATAATGAAAACCAAAATTTTATCTGTACAATAATATTAAACACGACCGGTCAATTCACTGACACGTGTAAGGCCGCGAATGTTTCGAGCGTCGGGCAAAGTTCAAACCGTGCAGTTACGTATCCGGCTTTTACGGATCCGTCGACACGTGAGTCCGACTGACAGATCGTGACAATGGTGTCCAGTGGCGCGACGTTTATAACGACAAGGCTGTCGTTCTCGCGCGTGCCGTGCTTGCCCAATGTCATTCCAGCGTAGAATGTTGGGTTGTTTTATCATTCAAGCATAAAATGTTTAGTCAACGCCTATCATTCCATCTTTTCTCTCGTTGTTATCTCATACAAAAATTCACAAGTGTCTAACTAAATATGAGCTTAAAAAAACCTATAAAATTATGACATGTAACTTTATAATTTTCCCAATTTTATATTCTTGCAGAGTCTTACTCAATTGGGTATGGTGACTTGGATTGATGACGCTATTACATAATTCTCATTGGTTGGTTTGTACAGTGTGTCTAAAAAGGTGTACATACTCTACCCCTTCTAGATTTGAACCTGTGACCTTCTAAGAAAAAACACAAGTTCTTAACTCTGGAATGACATTCTTATATGTTTAATAAAAAATATAAAAGTGTCTATGGAAATTAATACGGGTAGAGTGTACATACCCTACCCCTTTGCTAGTTGTTATCTCATGCAAAAATCCAAAGTGTCTAACTAAATATGAGCTTAAAGAAATCTATAAAATTCTAACATGTAATTTTATAATCTTCCCAATTTCATATTCTTGTAGATTCTTACTAAGTTGGGTTTGGTGGCTTAGGTTGATGACACCATTACATGATTCTCATTTGTTGGTTTGTACAATGTAAATCTTTATTTTGTTCTTTGGAAGTCAGACACTAAATTGGTATATGAGATTCTCTTGTTTGTATCTCTGTCGCTCTAATTCTGAATTTGCAGATCACATTTTTATAAATTGCTCATTTACTAGACATGTATGTGAGATAGTTACTATGACTTTAAAACTTCATTCTACTTGGGAGGGGATCGAGCTACATGACTGTTTTGACTCTTGGGATCTCAGGGAACGCAAGCTCTTACACCTTCCATCACTTATTTGCTGGACTATATGGCTAGAAAGGAACAAAACTATTTTTTAAAATGGGCCTCCATCCACTAGTGTTGCAACATACAAAGCTCTGGGCATCTTCAACTCATGGAAGGAAGCACACTCCAAAAAGATAAAAATACATCACATAAAGAAGGGTCATGATTTAGATGACATTCCAACAGGTTGGTTTGACGGAGCTACGCTATCAAATGGCTCTCAGAGTGGAGCTGGAGGTATAATCAAAATTGCGCAAAATTCTTTTTATAAGTGGACTATCAATTGTGGCTTGGGCACCAATACCAGGGTAGAACTTTTGGGTGCCTGGGCCACTTTATTCTTGGCCTCTAAATTTCACATTATTGCCCTCCAGGTTCATGGGGATTCCAGAATTGTTATTGAATGGCTGAGCAACAAGGGATATCTACAAGCAATATCTCTCACATCTTGGAAGGACAGAATACGTCTTTTACAACACACATTTAATAAACTCAACTTCAAACACATTTTTCATGAGCACAACGAAACTATGGATCAACTCTCAAAGACAACGCTCTAGAAAAAAGAGGGTATCCTATCCTACAACCTCTGGATTGATGGCCATGATGGCCCTCCCCACTTTTTAACTCTTTTCTAAGATCAGTTTTTCCCTTATCCCAGAGGTCACCCTTTTTTTGAAAGTGGGAGTTTATTACCTCTAGTCTCAGTTTTATCTCTTAATACATCTAAAACTTATTGCTTCGACAACTCCTCTTTAGTTCCACTAGCATCTTCTTCTTCTGCCACTCTACTCCATATGATCTTTCCCCCTTTGTCGATCGATAGACAACTATAGGTGAAAGACATATCTTTACTTTTCAACAGATTTTCTGCAATCAGTGATTGTAACATTTTGTTTTTAAACCAAATTATATAATATATAATTGTGAAATTTTCCTATTGGAAAAAAAAAGGATAAGTGACCTCCTCCGCACAACCAATTAAGTGCTAAAGTTTACTAAGGTGTAAATACCCTACCCCCTCTGGATTTGAACCCGTGACCTCTTAAGAAGAAACACAAGTTCTTAACTTTGGAATGACATTCTTATACGTTTAATAAAAAATATAAAAGTGTCTATAGAAATTAATAATTAATTTATATATAAATTACAGGTACGTTTTAATATATTAAACTTATATTTATTAATTAAACCTAGTTCATATAGTTGTGGATTGGAATGTTATTCTTCACACCCATATTTTATTTTATTGTAGTAGTGACATATTGAGCTCACCATAAATATTAAACTTTAAACTTTTATTTTGAGATGATATAAAATTAAAATAAAAAATATTTTTTTAAATAAACATAAATAATATATACAATTTTAAAGTTGTAACTTTTTTTATATCAATAAA
>ML809438.1:244645-264567 GCA_009831015.1 Picea engelmannii | reverse complement strand
GAATCCAACATCTTCAAAACAATAATTAGTTCACTCATGGACCAAAAATGCATTTTCAAAAGGTCCAAAACTATACAACCAATTATAAAATCAGCATGTGCTAAGACTACATAGGGAGCGCACGCACATGTGTCATCGAGAAACACAAGAAAAGTGCACATGCGCGACTATGGATGCAAAAAACCGCGCACCCCTCAGAAAGACACATTCATGATTGTGGTCGGCCTTCCACCCACTTCTAGTTCAGCTTCCAAGTCTATTTGACACCCAAATCTTGGATGAATCCAACTAGGGGGCTGGTCAAAGACCTAAGGGTGCCCTAAAGGGCCTCTTGTTCACACTAAAAGCTGGTTGAATAATACCTCAAAGCTATGCTATAAAAGGAGGCCATGGGTGCACTACATTTTCAAGGAATTCATTTGTATTGTTATGCTTCCTGTATTCTCTTGGAGGATCTTATTTCCTTGTCAAGAGCATACAAGCACCATCTCATTTAGCCATTCATATCACCTCTTGAGTGAATGTGCTTTGAATTTTCTTCACCATTTCCTTCTAGTTTGTTACTTGTAAAAAGAGCTCAATCTTTGGGGGTTCAAGGGCCCTCCCTTGGAGGAAGAAGAGGCCCATAAGTCTCTCTTTCTCTTTGGTGTTTTCTTTCCACTAATACAATCCTTTCCATTGGTGGCATGAATGTTGTTTATTTCTTGTTCTAATGTCCTTATGCACTCTAGATTATTTTTTCTTATCATTCTTAGTTTAGTCTTTTGTTTATATCATATGCTTGATGTTTCTAACTCTTGCATTCACTGTTGTCTTGCCTAGCTAACCCGACTAGGCTTCTAAGCATCTCTATTTTGCTCATTTTGGTGACAAAAGAGACGCAACAAATTGGCGACTCAACTGGGGAAAGGTATCAATTTCCTCCCCCATTTGGGTTATTTAATATCTTCCTTTTGTTTCTTTAACTTATAGGAACCATAACCGACCCAAGACGACCTGAAAAAAACCAAATTCAAAGCTGAGCTGAGAAAATTCCATCCAAAATTTTCTTCACGACCGTGTAACAGACAGTGCGCGCATGTTTTAACCCACATGTGCATCTTCAGCGCACGCGCGTCAAACCCACTGTATTTCTCAGTTCATTCTGTGCACCTGCGCCCATAATCCATTTTCAGTTCGCGCATTGGCGCTCACAGTGCCTCTGTCTACTCTGCGACCCACACATCTGTCCAGAAAATCAAATATTCTAAGGGTTTTTGTGATATGTTGAAGGCCCATAGCCTTCTCAAAATTGATTCCATGCATATTGTAATATGCACCATAATTAGATACCCTTTCTATATGAAGGTATTAGTCAAAACATAGGCACTTAGGGGGTTAAAAACATAATTTCCTCTTTTTCTTGCATTTTGCCACATGGATGGCTTGCTTTGATTAAAGTTTAAGTTGGAATCATTCTACATCACATATAAAACTTGCATTGGGACCATAAATTGGATATCAATCGTTGAGTATGCTCTTCTCTCGCGCCCTAAAGCGATCTTGAGAATCAGAAAGAGATTGAGGGAGAATTTCATCTCCCTTAAAAAAGAAGACAAAATCTTTAGGAGATGACAACATCCCCCCTCGGGACTCCTCTTAGTTTATTTTTTCAAACACATCTTAAGATTGTAAGGGCCCATACATGCCCACATGCTACAAAGATAGGATAGTGGTGAAATTTACTTTCTTAGATTAAATCACTAGGGAAGTTTAAAGGTTTTGTAATGAGCCCATACATGCCCACATGTGCACAATCTAGGATAGTTTCAAATCTTTCTTAGATTAAATCACAATAGGGAGTTAAAGGAATAGTAAGGACCCACATGTCCACATGCTAGTTTCCTAGGGACTTTAAAATTTCACAAGGTTGTACCAATGACACATAGTAACTTAGGTAATAAAGACTTGTAAGGACCAAGTGAAGTCCACATGCAGTACGGTGACACCTAAATTATTAAAAATTGGCACACTTTCACTTGTTCACACACAAAGTTCACCAATCACTCACATAGGGTTTTTTAGAAATCGTGGAGGTAAAAGTAAGTTTCCTCCAACAGGATTTTGAAATTCCCCACCCTTTTCTTGACAAGACTATCCACTCCCACTTAATTTAAACGAGGTTGGTTCACACCACCAATATATCAAACAACCACACCTAAAATATTTCTAAAACCTCACTAAGGTTTCCTCCACATGAGGTACCAAAATAATTTTTTTAGTCTAGGTAGGATCTCGAGGATAGGCATCCAAATAACTCCCCGTTATCTGGTTCTCACATCATCAAAACCGTAGAAATTGACAAATAGGGAACTTTCAAATCCTCCAAGTCAAGTGTTCCTACACCATAAGGTAGGGAGATACCCATGAAGGGTTGAAGGTTGAGGTCCGGTTGTTCTGTGCGTCCCCCGTTGAGGCACCCACCTCTTGGACGGGATCTAGCCCGTGACCCATTTCTGAGGCCGAAAATCTAAATGTCGCACTTTGACCAAGGTACCTAGTGACCAAATTTTAGGACATCTACCCAGGTGGCAATTGTGGGCTGCAATTGCACCTTGATCGAATTTTGTGTGGCTATTGGGAAATATCATCATCTCTTTTGGGATATGCACCCTCTACCCCTCATTATAACTGATTACTTCATCCTTCACTAGTTCCTCTTTCGGTGGCTTCAGATCCCATTGTTGAGTGATATTGGAAGGTCTAATTCTATTTGAGAGGAAGGACGTTACATCTTTTAGGACACGAGCATTTTTTTTCTTTATTATCCTATGCGAAAAAAATCCACCTATCCACATATATACTTCTTTATCAAAATGCTTTATGTATGATGCCCTTCTGATTCCATCTAATTCTGAAATATATTGTGAAGGTTCAAAAAATTAGAGCAAAGGATCTTGACCATTTATTGCTCTCATCCCCATTTGCACACATCCACTTAACTAGTCGGACATCATAGGGGACCCACAAAATCCCCATCATTCCAGACGCTTGCTCAATCTCCCTCCTCTCCTAGGGGGAGTTCCTAGTCTTTCCCACTCATCGGCTTCACCTTCTCACACCCCTGTGAGTGCTACTGTCTTGGGATCATCATTTCTCGGTTCCACTTTACTTGGGTCCACTTCCCAAGGTCAACCATCCACTCGCTCTCCTTTACACAGAAGCAGGGGGCCAACTTCTTCTCAAGGGGGAAGTACAAACCCACCTAGTCCCCCTCAAGGGTCAGGTACACAAAACACTCACACCATGGCAAAAACTAATCCTTCGCCACTACCTCAGATGCCATACTTGGCTTCCCTCAACATACCAGATCTGAATAAACTCACCAATGATCTTATATTGCACAAACCCACATGGCCTACAATGCCTACCAAACTGCCTTTAGACATCCCCAAGTTTGAAGGAAAAGTGGGAGACGATCCCACCAACCATATCATGACCTTCCACTTATGGTTCTCTTACAACATCATGGACGATTCCATCCGATTAAGGTTATTTCAACGCACACTCACTGGTCCATTAGCCAAGTCGTATGTAGAATAAAAATCTGGGTCCCATGTGACCTTTGAATCCTTGGCCAAAGCATTTTTGACCTTCTTTCAATTACCAATTCGTCATGACAATGGTCTCAAACTTCTCTCAGAGTTTAAAAAAACCTCCGCCATGCACATCGCTGACCACATTCACGCATGGCGTCGGCGACATAGTCTCTGCAAAGCTGAAGCCACCCCACAACAATGTCTCAATTGGTTCCTCAAATCACTTGTTTCCCTCCTTGCCAAAGATGTGGTCGCCACCTTCCCCCAGTCTGAAGAAGAGGACATTAGCAAGACCCAATAGTTCGAACTCATTTACTCATAATCAGGGTACTTATATACGGTACTATCAGATGCCTCGAGACCCGTGCCATTCGGCCAAGACAAACCAGGGATGTCTCACTCCGTGAATGGATTGATTGGTACCACATCACACCACAATCCATACCCCCCACAACCAACTATGTATAGTACACCTCCATATCCACTGGTATATGGAGGAAATCCTTACTATCCCCCTCCCCCTTATCAACAACATACCATGTTTCCCTTCCTCCACCCATAATTGGACCCCCGTCGACACCCATTATGCGCCCGACTATTCAACCTAATTCTGGGAACCCCTCTACTCCTACTTATACCCTAAGCACTAGTGAAAGCATCACACCTTCCTACGTACCTTATGGATCAGTGCCACAACATAACCCTTACTTCCCATTTCCTAGTCCTCCCCAGCCCATTGCCTCTCCACAAGGGCAACCACACGTTGGGTTTAAATTTGTTCAACCCTCTCCCATTCATCAAGTTCACCACTTCGAACAACTAAATATGGCCAATCCGACCCATCCGTCGAATAATGCCAAAAGGAAAGGAAAGAAATGAAATAATAATAATCCAGGACCAGGAGGGAACCACCCCCAACAGAATTAACCTTCCGGGGGAAACCAAAATCAAGGGAACCAGAATTCTCAAGGGGGAAATAACAAAAAAAGGCTAAGGGAAAAATAACAACAACCTTCAGACCAACTTCCCTTGTTCCCTTTGCGGTGAGTTTGGTCACTATACTCACCATTTCCCCCAAATCGCTAACTTTAAACGGATGAAAGACTCTGTGAATGGACCATGTCCTCCAACACCGCTTGCCCCTCAGCAGGCCCCACAACAATATGCACAACAACCACCCCCAGTTGTGCTGCAAAACCCCATTCTACAACAAGGGGTACTTAATACCCAACAAGATATGCAGTGTACCCTACCACAGATAGGACAATATCCCAATCTGGTCAATCCTACAGATCGCACTATCCTCCTCACTAGCGAGGAAGAAGTTCTTCTACAAACGTGCACTTTTCAATACAACGCACCCCCTGAGTCTGATCCCACCACCTCGAAAGCACCTCCAGTCATAAATGGAACCCCTTTGATAATTCCTCACCCTAATACTGAAACACCCCTTCATATTCCTCGCATCCCATTATGCAGGAATGTCCACAACCCTCAAGCTAGGGTGGCTCATAATTACAGTCTGGTCGATGACTTGGCACAATCTCTTGCTGCCATGTCAGTCTTAGAAGTCCTTAAAACTTGTCCCACTCAACGGAAGGCATTACTTTCGTCCTTGGGGGCAGTTGACCCTACCAATACCTGCCTCATCACATTTGTTCTCGATAGTGGAGAACCTTGCCTCCCCACTCTCGTTGCTTTTCAAATACCAATTAAAATCTGGAACATCAAAGTTCATAGATGCATAATTGATGAAGGTGCATCCACATGCATCATGTCCAAATCCATCTGGCATAACATTGGTTCCCCCAATCTCATACTATCTTCCATTACCTTAAGAGCTTATGACGGACGTCCATCTTCTCCCGAAGGTCTCTTCCAAAATGTCCCCGTTGAACTTGGGGGAAAAACCATTCTTATTGACATTGAGGTTATCGATGCCCCCCTCGATTAAAATATCTTGTTCGGTCATAGCTACATGTACGCTATGAAGGTAGTAGCCTCTTCTATGTTTCGAACCATGATGTTCCCCCATAACGGGAAGATCATCACCATCGATCAAGTTTCACATTATGAGCCTAACCCATCTGCCAACATCAACAACATCCTCCCCTTCGTCCACACTAATCTCGATACTTATCCACTCATCGAGATGGGCCCCATAATTTTCAAAGACCCATCCTTTCTAGGGACATACCATGGAGCACCACCAATCATTCATCCTTCCGCATAGGTATGTGTCGTCTCTTCCAATGGAACTAAAATTGTAGATACCTTCCTCCCCATGAGGCCTCTCTTATATATGACATCCCATTAGTCGTAGAGCTTCTTCCTCAGGATCTCCCTGAAAACCCTCTAGCTTCACCTATTTCTGATTTCACCTTACCCCAAGGTCACATCCCGGTTTCAGAGACAATCCCCCAAGACCTTATTCAAATCCCCTTCTTTTACCCTCCACCAGGTGTATAAGCTTTCCAAGTAGCCGCAAAGCTTACCCTTCCCAACATGGTGCTAGCAATCCCAGTATGGTATCTGCATATGCCTGAGATGGTCCCTCAACCATCCCTCCCTTCCCAAATGGAAGGAATCCCGATGTAGATTCCAATACTTACCCCCACCATCCCACCTACACCCCCACTCACTAGCACCCCTGCTACAACTGGGGGTAGACGGAAGAAGAAAGAGCCTGCTGCTCCACTTCCACCACAAGTTCAGCCTCCTTGTGCACTATGCAAGAAAGATGGACACCCTACTAATAAGTGCCCATATCTCCGTGAGCTACGCAATTTAATTGAACTCCCACGAACAACGATGCCACTCATCACTTCTTCCAATGCTACCACTAACATAGGTAGCAAAGGGTTGTGGACCAAATTTTCATGTACCATCTGTATTGAGTATGGCCATTACACCCACCACTGCCCGACGTTACCTCAATTTTGGCAGACTCTAATGGTCGTTCACCAAAGCTTCCGACAAGAACCTCCTCCACCCACATCATCTCACACACATGTCACCGAAATCCATTATGTCATGACCTCAGTCAATGAACATATGAGATGCCCTTTCTCTCTCTACGAATCATTTGATCATTTCACATACCAATGTCCTATGATCATTGAATACATGCATCGCCAAATGGCCCTGATTCAACATCCTACACACCCCCTGGCAGAATTGGTGATTAACCCTACTCCACCACCAGAGGTTATTCATATCCTTTCTACTAAGCCTGATGCCCTCCCTACTCCTCCGTGGTTCTTGGATGATTTATATGAGGATTTACCCCCAAATCCCCCTAATTCTCCAGTTCATTTTCCCACGGAAATTTTATGCCCGACTACCATTTTCAACCCATGGTATCTTGATATTTGGTTCATGTCGAGCGAACCATCGCAAACCCCTTGTGTCACCCTCCCTACCTCTTCACCACCCAAAGACAACCAGGCGGTGACAGTCACCAATGTTGTTTCCCCAGATCCACTATATTCTCAACAGTTCCACTGCGACGAAGACATCCTCGAGGAATTAAACACCCCCGATTTCCCATGGGATCATCTCCATCACCGAGCACTCTTTCTCTCACAAGATTCCTTTGCGCCTCTTCGCCAAAACTCCATATACATAATCGAAGCCAAATATTTTATCCCATCAGGGCATATAGACTGGTTCAATCACCCTATACCTGCCCTCGACGCTTTTGAGGAAGGTAAGATGGCCAACATTTCCCCCACTGTCAAAATTGATATTTCCATCAACCTCGACATCACAGAGGAAATCACCATCGGTGCCGCATGCTATTTTGAAGAACTCATCACTTACAAATCTCTCTTCTAGGAATACCGAGACATTTTTGCCTAGTCATATACAGAGATGTCAGGCCTTGATCCCTCTATTGTCGAACATTGCATAGACACATGGCTTGATATCACACCTGTCTGCTAAAAATAGCATTTGCTGCACCCATCCAAAGCAGTGTCCATCAAGGCCGAGATTGAAAAATTACGCGCTGCAGGGTTCATATACCCCATCGCATATACATCATGGGTCTCCAATCCCGTCCCGGTAAACAAAAAATAGGGTACTATTCATGTTTGTATGGATTTTTGCGATCTCAATCGCGCTTGTCCCAAAGACAATTTTCCCACACCCTTCATTGACCAAATAATCGATGATTGTGCTGGCCATGAGGTTTTGTCCTTCATGGATGGCTTCTCTGGCTACAACCAAATTCAGATCCACCGAGCCGATCAATACAAAACCGCATTCACTACCCCTTGGCATACCTTTTCATATTGTGTCATGCCTTTTGGCCTCAAAAATGCGGGAGCCACTTTCCAGCGTGCTATGACATACATTTTTCATGATCTGGCTCAAATCATTCTCACCTACTTCGACGATCTCATCGCTCGATCCAAAAAACGCACTCAAAACCTGGATGACTTACGCATTGTATTTCACAGGTGTCGTCAGTACAATATCCGATTGAATCCCCTCAAGTCTGTATTCTGCCTCACCACTGGATGCCTCCTTGGGTTCATCGTCTCCCAACAGGAAATCACAGCCGACCCCCTCAAATTCCAAGCCATCATGAAAATTCCCCACCACTGAATTTACGCTAACTGTAAAGCCTACAAGGCAAAGCTAACTTTTTACACCACTTTGTCCCTGATTACGCCACTCAGGAACATGGTTTCCTTCGCCTCTTATGTCATGATATCCCATTCAAATGGGACAAACATGCCCAAAATTCTTTTGATGATCTTAAAGCGGCCCTCTCCAATGCCCCATTGATTAGTCCACCCGACTATAACCAAGACTATATCCTCTACTTATTGGCTTCAATCGTCTCCATAGCAAGAGTTCTCTTCCAATTAGGGGATGACAACTTGGAGCATGTCATTTATTATGTTAGTAAAAACCTTTCAGGACCACCCTTGAAATACAATCACAAAGAGAAATTGGCCCTTGCTGTTGTCCTCGCAGTCCAAAAACTGTGCCATTACATTCTACTTCGAACTACCAAAGTCGTAGCAGATTCCAACCCCATGCAATACTTTCTCAATCGCCGGAAAATTAACGGTAAATTTTCCCGATGGATCATCATCCTTCAGGAGTACGACCTCGAATTTTCAACAACCAAGAGCAAGAAATCCCTCGTACTTGTCGAACTCATTACAACATTTCCTTCTGATACTACCATTACCCCCGTCAATACTGACTTCCCAGACGAACACCTTTTTTACATCCCCTCGGATGATCCTTGGTATGACAATATCCTCGTCTACCTTTGAACACAGAAGCTCAGAAACCACCTCTCCAGGGAGAATTGTTGACGTCAGCCCCCCCGATACCTCCTTATAGGCGATATCTTATATCGGCGGGGGGTCAAAACCATACTTCGTCGATGTTTGACCATTGATGAAGCCGATAGAGTCTTGAATGATTTTCATAGTGGTGCATGCGGTGGTCACATCATTCCATTCCTTGGGCCATGATCCATCATCGACCCCCGGGGGGCCTTTTCTCATAGTACACTCAGGTACACATGCTTATATTCACACATTATTGAATAACCGTTATATGATCTTTCTCTTCAGATATTGTTCACGTCGGGTATTCGGCTTTAATGTGTACATGTACTTGATCATTATACATCAACATCACCCCTTTAGATATATCATCGACACTGGTATGTAGTCATTCCATATGAATCTCAAATTCAATCTCCCGGTCACACCCTCCGATCTTTGCCTCTAGGATCCCTATATCTGGATCTGTAGTACTGTCATCTCCATTGCACTTTGTTACTGTCATACGGTCGCACTCTCCCCCACATGAGTTGTCCCATTCATAGCCCCCCTTGGCACTTTGACTCTCATGCTGTTTTCACCCTTTATGGATGGGAGTCCCAATAGTCTTACACATCACCGAGAATCAACCACATACTCCTTCTCCTCATTTTTTTCTAGCCTTCCCAATGGACTCCCAGGTTACTTCATCATGGTTCTATTTTGACTACACCTCCGTAGTATCGTTAACCATCCATTTCATCCACCGTCAGTCTGCCCATATGCAACTTGTCCTCCATAACATTTCCTTAATAAAGAAACCCACCTATGGGGCCCTACCCCTCCACTTGTTTTCCAAGCAACTTGCGCCATCATCAGGCCAAACCATCTTACACTGGGGCACCCATTTTTGTATCTGCACAGTTATCCCAACTTATTTTTTTATTCTTTTGGTAATTGTACAAACCCCTCTTTCCCGCATTTACATAGATTTCTATTGTTTCCTTTAGCGACCTTCCTTTTCCGGCAAAGCAACCCTTGTCGCCCTTGGTTGGGGAATTTTTCACTTCCTCCCATCAATGACATTATCCATAAACCACGAGTATCTTACAGTCCATACACCTTTTTGATCTCTGTGTTTATCTACTTTTTTATGCCTCTCGCACAATTTAACCCACGTCTAGTCGTCCCCCTGACAACTAGATTCAATTTCACTATTGCTGCCACTCATACATCACATATATCCCCAACCAAGGACAGTCTTGAGTCTCACTACTTCTTGACTTCGTCCATGTTTCTCATCAGTTCCTGATCTCATCCAGTGGATTTCATGAAGCCCTTTGCTTCTTGGATTCCCGTCTCCCTTTTCTATCGACATCAACACAGTTTCTAGAAGGGTGACAGTATCTTGACTCTCATTACCTTTAAAATGAGGAGTCTCGGACGACATAGAGAGAACCATCATTGCTCTCTGCTGTCAATGACCCCCACGACATTCGACTTCAACACTTTATCATGTGGCGGTGGGTGTTACTTTGCGACTATTGAAATTATTTTTATATATGCCGAAGACCTATGAAATCTGATAGACTATCAATGTCTACACATTATCGACACTTCTCACAGGTGTCCTTACCTTTTTCAGAGTTTGTTCACCATCAGAATTGTCCTCGGTTATTCTCACACCGCCCCAGAGGGTGCTGCAGTGATCTACGTCAACACATAACTTCAGTTACTGTGTTACACATTTTTGAGTTACATAACATGAGCATGGGGCATGCCCGCCTCATTTGTACACAGTTTTATTTTTCTACTCCTTGAAAAAGGTTTGGGTCTTACAGGTTCCCCTCTCCCTCCAATGGGTTTCTCTTGATACTCCCCACAATTCTCTTTATTACAAAGGTATTCTCAGTAGAAGAAACATTGATGTATTTTGGCTATACGTATGCTCCTAACCTCACTCATTAGGGGGCATCTGTTATCACTAGAATTTTATCCGCAAATGGTTACAGGAATCCAACATCTTCAAAACACTCATTAATTCACTCATGGACCAAAAATGTATTTCCAAAAGGTCCAAAACTATACAACCAGTTATAAAATTAGCATGCGCTAAGACTACACAGGAAGCGCGCGCACATGCGTCATCCAGAAACGCAAGAAAAGTGCACATGCACATGATGCATGACTGTGGATGCAAAAAACCATGCACCCCTCAGAACGACGCATTTATGATTGTGGTCAACCTTCCACCCACTTCTAGTTCAGCTTCCAAGTCGATTTGACACCCAGATCTCGGTTGAATCCGATTGGGGGGCTGGTCAAAGACCTAAGGGTGCCCTAAAGGGCCCCTTGTTCACACTAAAAGATGGTTGAATAATACCTCAAAGCTATGCTATAAAAGGAGGCCATGGGTGCACTGCAATTTCAAGGAATTCATTTGTATTGTTATGCTTCCTATATTCTCTTGGAGGATCCTCTTTCCTTGTCAAGAGCATACAAGCACCATCTCATTTAACCATTCATATCACCTCTTGAATGAATGTGCTTTGAATTTTCTTCACCATTTCCTTCTAGTCTGTTACTTGTAAGAAGATCTCAATATTTGGGGGTTCAAGAGCCCTCCCTTGGAGGAATAGGAGGCCCATAAGTCTCTCTTTATATTTGGTGTTTTCTTTCCACTAATATAGTCCTTTCCATTGGTGGCATGAATGTTGTTTATTTCTTGTTCTAATGTCCTTATGCACTCTAGTTTAGTTTTGATTATCGTTCTTAGTTTATTCTTTTGTTTATATCATATGCTTGATGTTTATAACTCTTGCATTCACTGTTTTCTTGCCTAGCTAACCCAACTGGGCTTGTAAGCATCTCTATTTTTCTCATTTAGGTGACAAAAGAGATGCAACACACCATCATGATTTTCTATTGAAATGCAGAAAGGTGGAATCTTTCCTCTTAATTTCACCGTTGATGTATTCTAACTCTGCTTTAGGTTTGCAATTACTGCTTCAATTATCCTAGCTGGCTCATCCAATAATTTTAATATGCTTTACCTCTGTTGAGTAATTTTTACTACTTATGTGAAAGGAAGAGTAATTATTAACTTGCTTATATCATCAACAACATTATACATCATATGAAGGGTATTGAACATTGTTTTTTTCTTTGTGACTTCTATGTTGGTTGTTTTAATTTTATCACTCTCTTTTTATTTATACTTTTCATTATCTTTTTCATAATTCTCCTTATTCTTAGCCTTATTTACATGTTCCCTTGTTTGGAAAATGTTTTCTTGTGAGATAGGATATTCTTCATCTTCTTCAGATATATACATGGATGTATCACTTCCATCCGTCTGTACATATTCAAAGACTTCTTCTGGAAAAAAATCATTTTCTAGTTCGACCATTTGTTCATCAAGTATTATTGTGTTTTGAGGTGGTTATCTAGGAACCCTTTGTCTTTGTTGATTGTCGAAATTTTCAAACCTCATTCTTTGTTCTGGGCAGGGTTCCTTCTTTGTTCTGAGACCAACATCCTAGAATTAAGCACATAATTATAATTTCTTCTTAACCTTGTTATTTCATTTTGAATTTGTCTAATGGTTATGTTCATTTGTGCAATCTCAATTCATTGCTTCATCTCCTAGGCTGCAACAAGATTAGTCTTCACATTCAAGATAGTTCCCTTAAAGAATCCTCCACCAACCGCTTGATTTTAACCAAGTTGTGGATTTTTCTCTTCATTATTTTTCGAACTAGATGCTCCTTGGTTAGTAATGTTCAAATTATCCATATGTCTTTTCACTCTTCCAAGAATAATGTCAGGATCAACACCTATTTCAATCATTATTTCCTCCATTTCTGTACCTTTGGTCATTGCTTCATCCAGAGTATCAATCTCTGAGGTTCTAATAGAAAACTTCACATTGGGTGGCATGACAATTTTATAGCAACATTTTTTGTTGAATATGAGATTGAAGTCTCTTATCCTCTTATTTTTCTTTAGAAAATTTTTGGTGAAATTAGTTATAAGAGTATGATACGCGACTGGGGGAGAGAACATATTCAGGAACATGGTTTCAAGATAATCAAATGAGTCGATATATCTTGTGGGAAATGTTGTGTACCATTCGTAAGATTGGACCGATAAGGTTTGGAGAAACAACCTTACCATCACATCATCATGCTCAACAAGATGAAAATCACAAACATCCAAAAACAAATCAATATGTATTTTAGCATGAATTGTTCCATCTCTGGAAAATGTCTTGAAAGTACCTTTAGGAAGAACAAGGAGTTCATATTGTTTACCTCATGGGTCAAGGGGGGATTCTCTTTTCCTTCTTAGATTTCTATATCTTCACCTTTCTTCATGTATCCTTTCCTCTCGCATTTCTTCTTGTCTCTCTTCATGTCTTTCTTCCCATATTTCTTCATGTGCTTCTTCACATCTTTCTTCTCTTTCAGCCATGTCTGGAAGTTTCTTTGTTTTTTCAAGAGTATGCTTTTCAATTTATGAGGTGTACAACTGCTTACTTTTTCTTCTAATGATTGGTCCTATGTATTCATACAGCTTCAATTCCTACCTTGCTCTTGCGCTCTTTGAGCTCATCTCTCATTTCTCTGGTCTTGTCTTTCGTCTCTCCTTTGTCTTCAGAGAATTTATCTTTCTTCTTCTTAAACTAGTGTTTCCCAAGAACTTTCTAATTCTTCTCTAGTTCCAGTTGTTACTATTACAAGGTTATATAATTGATGCAGAATACTTCATTGGTTATTCATTCTGATTTCTAATTGGGGTTGGTTATCCTGAGGCAAAGTCATATAATTGTATGGTGCAAAACTAGATCTAAGTCTTCAAGTTTTCTCTCCAGCATGATCGCCAAAAATGTTGACGCTTGAATCCATCAGGACCGAAATGACAACCTCACGAGGATATAAATCCTCTTTCATTTTTAAAGAGGTGGTACTCCTCTTTTTCTTATGATATTATTTGTAATTTGGGATCAAGAGTAATATAGGACCCTAAGATAGTCCAATATTTAATTCTCAAGAAAAAATAAAATGTTGAAAAGTAAAGAGTATTTATAAAAGAGAATTCATGAGAAGTGGACTAGGAATATCACACATCACACATTACAGAAAATAAATAAAATTTCCTCACATCCATCATAGTGAAAATAAAGATTCTAATCACATTCAAAATAAAAGAAGATGGGCAATTCACATGAGAGAACTTTTATAGAGTATTGTTTATATAGCTCAAAAAAAAGATTATGATAGATAATAATTTATAATCAGGACTCAGAGTTATACAATACAATCAAAATTGATCCCGAATCAGTTCTCTGGGATTTCTCAAAAAATAATAATGTTTGTTACATCACATTGAAATTAAAGGCGTTCTTCCAAAGGACTGGGATTGGGGCTCCCGCAGACCATAAATCAAACATATACAAGAATTAGGAAATAGAAAGAAGAACGTGGGCAAGTATCGAACAACAAGATCTAGTAAGAAGACAAAAATAAGTTTATCATGATTCTGTTAAAATTTTCTATTTAAAGAAGAAGAATAACTGGATGAAAACTGCTAAAGGAAGGAGTATGTGATCAATATGGACTTAATATGATGGTATCTCTCACCTCATTTTCTTGTTGATGTTTCCTTTGTACCCTTTCTTGTTGCGATTTGATTACCAGTCGTAACTCCTTCTACTGGAACTTCGAAGATATTGGCAATTGAGTTGTTTAACCATTTTTTAGTATAATCCATTAACGGGGCAATGGTTACTTCTTTTTTTACTTTAATTTCAAACCACTCTTTTTCAATTTCTCTAAAATCAATAGATAAATTTTTCAATTTATTTTCAATATCCTCATTTTTATTTGTGTACTCGACAAACCAACTATCAATATCATCATGTGTGAATTCAATCATAGTATTTAACTTTTCATGTGATGCCATTTTTAGTTCTACAACTTGTTCTTCGAAATGTTGTCGAGTCATGAGCATTGAATTTGAGAGATACTTAGGGTCCAAGACTTCAACAGTGGTTCCAACAATATCTAAATCAAGAATTTTTTAGTATGCTTTCGTTTTCCTTCTTGATAAATTAGTCAATTGAATTGATAGTCCCTTTAATACGTTAATTCTTTCAATCTAGTAGGATTTTAGTTGCTTGATGCAGCCCGGATAAGGTATATTTTCTTGCTTTCTAAACTGATTTGTCATTGTCAAAACCTTCATTGCAAACATCACAACTCCATCTGTGTAAAACCCTTCATAATTTTTCAAATCTGAATTCAAGTATTCCCTGATATTTTGGATTCTCAAACTGAGACAGGCAAATTTTTTTTCCATATTCCACATCTCTAAGATCAAATACATTCTTTTCTTAATATTCTCTTTGAAAAAATTTCGAGTAACAATAATTATATTTGAGATTACCTTGAATCTACCACTTGATTCTTGGGTTTCTTGAAAAAATTTCTCAGGACAAATCATGGCAACAAGGGAAGCTAGAATAGGTGGAGGCATGAGAGTTGCTTCCAATTCTTTAATTTTTTATTTCAACTGAGAATTTTCTTCCTCCATATTGGAAATTGAAACGTCCAGTTCCTCTTCTGTAACTTTATGAATGGAAGAAAGTCTAGAAGGAAACATATTTCATGTATCAGTGGTGGACCGCAGTTTCCCACTTTTACTCTTCGCAGTTCTTTCAAAAACCATTTTTTTGACTCCTTGTCAAACGAGGCATTTTGCACAACAAAATTTTCTTCATCGGAAAATGTCTCCTCCTGGACAATGAGTATAGAAGTACGATGTACATTTTCTCTGGAAGGTACTTCTACATCCCAAAGGTGATATTTTCAATATCCACATCTAAGTCCATGTTATCTAATAATAAATAATTGTTTGGTGTGTGTGTTTATTCTCCCTTCTGCTGTGAATTAGTCCTTTTTATTTTAACTTTTAGTTTGTGGGGGTTCTCCAAGTTCCCTTAGGAGGGTTTCTTTCTTCATCATCCCTTGAATTATTACTCAGTATTTTTCTTGAATGTGATGTATTGGGCTGAAGATTTTTCTTTGGTAAATCACTCATTCGAGAAACGACTGGTGACTAAGCATTCTTCTCATTTAAAGGCTTACCGCTTTCCTTATGATGCTCTATGGTACTTATGACAGTTTCTAAAACACCGGAGTCTCTGTTATCTTCTTGATTATTAGGGTTATGGCTATCATTCTCCTCTTCTTCTTTTACAACTGAATTTATAAGTGCATGACTAAGTGTTAGAAAAACAAGATCGCAGAGCAATAAAATAAAACAAATGCGAAAATAAAACACAAAATATACACAATACAATAGAGACATAGATATACATGGTTCAACTAGTGTGGGCTACATCCACCAGAGAAATTACCAGGTCCTTCCTTTATTATTATCCATCAAATGAAGGGATACAACCTACAACACACCTGTTGGAACTTCCTCTTCTTTATCTCACAATCTCCTCTCTCATAATACAATATCCGTGATAATACACAACCGTAATACAATTCCCTCATAAAATAGAGTTTCCTTCTAGGGAAAAAATCCCTAAAATAACTTCTACCAACAGATTTGCGACCTTATAATGAATGGTTCTGACTGACTATGAAATTACAATATTTTACAGGGCAATTGTTCCCAAAATTTCACTTCGGGGGAACTGCCCCCTGAATCCCCCACTTGGGGGGGGGGTTGCAAAAATTGTCGCTGCCCCCCCCCAAACCCCCTAGCGAAAGTTATGGGGGGGGGAAGCCCCCCCACACCCCCATGTTAGGGAATGGGGTCCAAGCATGGATGAAACAAATGTCTGAATCAAGAATATAAGTAGGCTCCACAACCAACACTAAGTTCAATTGAAATCAAATGATTGTAGAAGACATGACTCGGGTAAAAACCCT
Source organism: Picea engelmannii (assembly GCA_009831015.1). Classification (NCBI taxonomy): domain Eukaryota; kingdom Viridiplantae; phylum Streptophyta; class Pinopsida; order Pinales; family Pinaceae; genus Picea; species Picea engelmannii. The sequence goes on along the minus strand of ML809438.1, from coordinate 247,752 downwards.
TGATTTCCTCAACATATCTCAAGTTGGAATGATAAAAAAAGGTAGCATACTCGTCAATCTTGGAAATTCCTCTAAGAATAATTTCACCGAATTTCCAAGGAATAGGTAAAAATTGCTTTTTCCTTTTCTCAGAAAATGTGTGAAACCATAATTTATATTGTGTGGCTATTTAAATAATGAAAAAATTATCAGATATATAATACAAAAGAAAGATGGGTTTTTTGTTAGAATAGAAAACCCTGATGATATTTTATTCCTCCATTTTTTCGAGAATTCCTTTCCCTTTTAGAAAATATGACACTTCCAACGAGATTCGGGAAGTGTCTTCACCAAATACTATATTTTTGAACTTAGACACAAAATAATTGTATACTTCATAGAAATGATGGTTGACCCTCTGACTCCATAAAGCTTGATACCACTTAGTCACGGGGTCCACATTTACTCTAACCCTTCTAGAAATATTTAAACCCTCAAAAGTATGGAAATATGTGATAGAAAATAACAAATAAAATGACATAAAACTTCTTCTCAGTTTTGAAATTTGTCAACTATGCAGTAAACTCATTTGAAATAATCTTTGCCCAGTTGAAGATTATGTTTTCATGTTTTCGTGAACTGTGAAATGTTGTATATATAATTCCAATCGAGGAATGGTTTCCATATAATCTTGACCAACAATTCGAGTAAATAACTAGGAAATTTGTTTATAAATATTATTCCAAGAACTTACTTGAATTCTAGATATATCTTTTGGCATTGATGTAGGGTCATGGAAATATTCTTGGAGAAGTTCGATTCCATTATTCTTTCTTTTTAAGAAAATTTCTATCTTCCTCCCCTTTGTAATCCATGTTCGACTCTGGTAATTTCAACATCTCCCTATATATCAAATATGCCAAGGAAATAGAAGAACTTATCTGCAACATGATGACCCTTTTGTTCTGGATAAACTTGTCGATGTACCATATGAGAATATCCTTTCATTCAAAGACTTATGGAATGTAACCTACAAGAACTATCCCTGAAGTCCACACCTTGTTGTTTTCTTTACTAGGTAAAATTTAATAATACCAGTATGATCAGGACCGATGATAGTTATGATCTTCTCTAGTGAAGAGGTTAAAGGTATCCCCATAGAACTATCATTTTCTCATGACTAATTTCACGGAGCCGACCATCTTTTCTTGTATTATTACTTTTGCACATTAAAATTATTTTAGATTAGATTTTCTTTTGATGGAGGCGTTAACTCAAAATAAATGCAAGTAGCCTCGATATAGACATAATTAATTACCAGACATTTCATAAATGAATTTAGTAGTTAAGTCCATAAATATAGAATTAAATGTGACTTCGAGAAATGTGAAGGAAGGGACACATAACGACAAAGAGTCTAAGTGAAAGATTAGAATGGAAGGGCGGGTCCGGAAGTCCGAAATACCACATGTCTGGAAGTCCACAAACATAGTGAAAACAACTAAGTGTGGTAATTGTGTTACAATAAAGAAAAGGGAAAAAGAGGGGAATAAGAGAGATCGGGGAAGGGAAAATATAAAAGGGGAATAAAAGAGGTAAGAAAAGAAACGAGAAAAATAGAAATAAAGGGGAAGCACAAAAGGGGTTCAACAGTTCCATCGTTATGGTGTAGTCTCATTATACTATTGATCCATAATTTATTTTGAATTGCATGAAAAAAAAACATAACTTCAAGGCCTTATTTAAAATCAAAGAAATAAAAACTAATCTTTCAACTCAATAACTTTTATAGAAAGATATAGCATGTAGACCATGACCTAGACCTTGTCTTGTCTTTCCATGTCTAGCCTTGCTTAGCCTTGTCATGTCTTGCCTTGGCTTGCATTTTCATACCTAGACCTAGACCTATACCTACACATTTCCTTGCCATGTATTGCCTTGTCATGCCTTATCTTTCCATGGCCTAGGTCATGGTAATGATGTAGGTCTAGGTCTTGGTATAGCTCTAGGTCTAGGTCATGGTTTAGGTCTAGGTATAGGTCTATGTCATGGTCATGGTTTAGGTCTAGGTATATTTCCAACATGTCCCTGAATGGCTCGAGGAGGCGAGTTGCAACTCAAGATAAAAATCTAATCAGGCCTTGGATGGAAAAAGCATCGGTTGAATTAGACCAGAGGCACCAAGGTTCAGCTAGTGGAGCCCCTCCACTATCATTCCATTGGCTGAAAAATATTTTGTTGGAGGATCTTTGGAGCTAGGATTTTTCTCAGTGAGTCACATTGCAATTTCTGAGCTAGAGGTCGATTTTCAAGAACATTATGTTAGGAAATTTTTCGTAGCATGGTTGCATGGGCCTTGTCCAAATAGACATGCGAGAGCTTACAAAACTCCATTATGTTGTTTGGTTTGGATTTTATGCCCCCAGACCAAATTGCTAACATGACCCTGAATGGCTTGAGAAGGTGAGTTTCAAATCATCATAAAAATATAATTGGACTTGGATAGACAGACCATTGGTTGCATTGGATCTGGTGGAAAATATTTCAACTAGCGGAGCTCCTTCGTTATCATTCAGTTGCCTAGAAAAGTGTGTGTTGGAGGATCACTGGAACTAGGGTTTTTCTCAATGAGGCACAATGCAATTTATGAACAAGAAGTTGATTTTCAAGAACACTGTGCTAGGAAATTGTGGGCAGCGTGGTTTCGTAGGCCTTGGCCAAACATATGTGTGAGATATTTCAAAACTCTATTTTGTTGCTCGTTTTGGATTTTGTTCTCCCAAACCAAATTGCCAACATGTCCCTGAATGGCTTGAGGAGGTGAGTTGTAACTCATGATACAAATCTAGCCGGGACATAGATGGACGAACTATAAATCACATTGGATTCGGGGCATCGCGTTTCAGCTAGTGGGGAACCTCCACTATCGAGGTTTATTGCTGGATAATCCACAGTTGGTGTCATTTTTGTCATCAACGTTTGATCATTTTTACAAAATGATCAAACCTCCAACTTAAAGGCCTTTCTTCCCTACATTAGGGGTGTCACGGACAAGATTGCAAAGGTGTTAAAAATGAAAGAAATTAAAACCTCCTTCAAACCCCTAATTACCATCAGACAAAGAATGA
>ML809438.1:231632-244230 GCA_009831015.1 Picea engelmannii | reverse complement strand
GCCTTTTAAAAATTTCTAAACCCTTAGTTTATATATTTATATAACATTATCAACTTACATTAACCATAACAAATACTTATTCTTAGAAAATTTAAAAAACCTTAGTTTACACAACTTATAAATTTACACTACTATATCCTTTAGTAACCCTAATTTTATTACATTCACTTAAAACCTAATTCTTGAATAAAACATAGCACCTAGACCTCTCTCTCTCTCTCTCTCTCTCTCTCTCTCTCTCTCTCTCTCTCTCTCTCTCTATATATATATATATATATATAACTTTAAAACCTAATTATTAAAACAAACATAATACTTAGACCTAGCTTATTTATATAACATTATCTAACTGATATACTAAAAACATAACTAGTACACAATCTTACACTAATTTATCCTATAGAAACCCTAGATTTACTTTAACTTCTAAACTAATTAAACTTAACACCCAGACCTAATAATAATACAAAATCTTATTAAAACATAAATTAACCCTATATTTCTTATTAACCCTAGCCTATATATATATATATATACATATAACATTTTACACTACTTTATCCTATTAAAACCCTAGTTTTATTATAAACACTTAAAACTAATTCTTAAACTAAACATAATACCTAAACTTAAATTCACCCTATTACATCATTTTAAATCCTTAAAAAAACCCTAGTACTATTATTAAATCATTTAAAAATCAATCTTACACTTAAAAATCAATCATTTTATATCCATTTAAAGAAATACACAATCTTACACTTAGAAATTAGTTTAGAAGTTTACTAAATTCCTAAACTAAACTCATAATAACTGAACTAAAATCACTTCTAACTGAATCTTAAACTTATAATCACTTATAAATAACTCTTAAACATAATACCTAAACTTAAATTCACCCTATTTTATCACATTAAATCCCTTAAGTAACCCTAGTACTATTAATAATTCAATCAAAATCAATCTAACTCTAAACCCTAGACCTTTATATTTATAGCTCAACACTAATAAATTCCTAGTCTTATTTATAATATTAACAAAAACCTAGAATTATGAAATATTATCAATAACCTAATTACCATCATTTATTAAATCTAAAACTGAATTTAATTTTGCCTTAGTTTTAGAAATAGGGCGTTACAGTTAGCCGACCTAATTACAAATCTCAAAACTGTCCTGCATCTACTATTAATTGACCAAGATCAGCAAGCTTTGTAACTGACGATTAGTCCTGATGATGAATCTCGATTCGGATTCGAAACGTCGATGACAAAAATGACACCAACTGTGGATTATCCGGAAATAAACCTCGAAACAACTCACCACAGAAATCTGAAAACAGTAACCTCCACTATCATTCCTTTTCCCATAAAAGTGTTTGTTGGAGGATCATCGAAACTAGGGTTTTGCTCAATGAGGCATAGTGAAATTTCTAAATAAGAGGTCAATTTTCAAGAACATTGTGCCAAGAAATTTTGGGTAGCGTGCTCATGTGGGCCTTGGATAAACACACATGCAGGAGCTTACAAAACTCCATTATGCTTCTTGATTTGGATTTTATGCCCCTAGACCAAATTGCAAACATGTCCCAGAATGGCTTGAGGAGGCGAGTTGCAACTTGCGATAAAAATCTAACCAGGATTCAGATGGAAGAACCATCGGTTACATTGGATCTGGGGCACTAGGTTTCAGCTAGCGGGGCCCCTTCAATATCATTTTGTTTCCTAGAAAAGAATTTGTTGGAGGATCATTGAAACTAGGGTTTTTCTCAATGAGGCACTATGCAATTTATGAACAAGAAATGGATTTTCAATAACATTGTGCCAACCTATTGTGGGTAGTGTGGTCGTGTGGGCCTTGGAAAAAAAAAGTGTGGTAGCTTACAAAACTCCATTATGCTACTTGGTTTGGATTTTATGCCCCTAGACCAAATTGCCAACATGTCCCTGAATGACTTGAGGAGGCGAGTTGCAACTCGTGATAAAAATCTAAGAGGAAATTGAATGGATGAACTGTCGGTTGCATTGGATCCAAGGAACCAAGTTTCAACTAGAGATGCCCGTTTGCTATCATTTTGTTTCTTGAAAACACATTTTTTGGACAATCACTGAAACTAGGGTTTTCCTCAATGAGGCATTGTGTAATTTCTGAACAAGAGGTCAATTTTCAAGAACATAGTGTCGGGTGATTGTATGTGGCATGGTCACGTGTTCCTTGGCCAAATAGACATGTGAGAGATTACAAAACTTTTTTATGTTTCTCGTTTTGGATTTTATGCCCCCAAACCAAATTTCCAACATGTCCCTGAATGGCTCGAGGAGGCGAGTTGTAATTCACGATAAAATCCTAATCAGGCTTCAAATGGAAAAACCATTAGTTGCATTTGATCTAGGGCACAAGATTTCAACTAGTGGGGATTCTCCACTCTCATTTCATTTCCCAGAAAACCATTTGTTGGAGGATCTCCAAAACTAGGGTTTTGCTGAGTGAGGCACAATGCAATTTTTGAACAAGAGTTCAATTTTCAAGAACAGTCTATTGGGTGATTGTGGATGATGTGGTCACATGTGCCTTAGCCAAATAGATGTGTGGGAGATTACAGATCTTTGTTATGCTACTCGGTTTGGATTTTATGCCCCCAAACCACATTTCCAACATGTCCCTAAATGACTTGAGGAGGTGAGTTGCAACTCATGACAAAACCTTAATCAAGACTCGGATGGATGAACCATCGGTTTCATTGGATGAAAGGAATCAGTTTTCAACTAGTGGGGCCCCTTTTCTACCATTTTGTTTCCTAGAAAATCATTTGTTGGAGGATCAAAAGAACTAGGGTTTTGCTCAATGAGGCACAATACAGTTTCTGAAAAAGAGATCGATTTTCAAGAACATTGTGTCGGGAAATTATGGGTGGTGCGGTCCTGTGGGCCTTGGATTATATGACACGTGGGAGCTTATAGAAGTCTATTATGTTGCTCGATTTGGATTGTATGCCCCCAGAAAAAATTGCTAACATGTCCCTGAATGGATTGAGGAGGCAAGTGGAAACTCGCGATAAAAATCTACCTGGGACTCAGATGGATGAATCGTTAGTTGCATTGGATCCGGGGCACCGATTTTCAACTAGTGGGGCCCCTCCGTTGTCATTTTGATTCCTGAAAAAGTGTTTGTTGGAGGATCTCCAGAACTAGGGTTTTTCTTAGTGCTTATTACATATGTTTGATGATTTAACACCTTGTAAGGCTAGACATGGCATGGCATGGAAAGGAATGACATGGAACAACATGGAATGGAAAGGAAAGGTAAGGCATGGCATGGCATGGAAAGACATGGGATGGCATAACATGGCATGGCATGGCATGGAAATGCGTGGAATGGAATAACATGGCATGACATGTGATGGCATGGCATGGAAAGGCACGACAAGGCATGGAATGACATGGAAAGGTAAGGCATGTCATGGCATGGAAAGGCAAGGCATGACATGGAAATTTAAGGTAAAGAAAGACATGACATGAGAAGACAAGGAATGGCATGACATAATATGGAAACTCATGGCATGGTATATCATGGCATGGCATGGCATGGAAAGGCAAGAAAATGAAAGGCATGGCATGATATGACAAGGCAATGCATGGCATGAAAAGGAAATACATGGCATGGAAAGGCATGACATGACAAGGAAAGAAAAGCCATGGCATGGCATGGCATGGAAATGTAAGGCAAGGCATGGCATGACATGGAAAGTCATGACATGACATGGCATGGAAAGGCAAGGAATGACATGGCATGGCAAGTCATGGCATGACATGGCATGGCAAGTCATGGCATGACATGGCATGGCAAGACAAGGAATGGCATGGTAAGGAAATACATGACATGGCATGACAAGCAAAGGCATGACATTGCAAGGCAAGGCATGGCATGGAAAGGAAAGGCATGGTAAGGAATGACATGGAAAGGTAAGGCATGTAAAGGCAAGGCATGGAAAGGAAAGGCATGGCAAGGAAAGTCATGGCATGGAAAGGCATCACATGACATGACATGTAACGACAAGGCAAGGCAAGGTATGGCAAGGAAAGGCATGGAAATACAAGGTATGGCAAGGCAAGGCATGGCATGGAATGGAAAGGCAAGGCATGGCATGACAAATCAAGGCAAGGCAGGGCATGGCATGGAATGGCAAGGCAAGTCAATGAATGGAATGACATGGAATGACAAGGTAGGGAATGACAAGGCAAGGCATGGCATGGAAAGGTAGGGCATGGCATGGCAAGGCATGGCATGGCATGAAATGGCATAGAATGGAAAGGAAAGGCATGTCAAGACATGACAGGACATGGAATGGCATGGCATGGAAAGGAAAGGAAATGCATGGCATGATAAGGCAAATCATGCCATGGCGTGGCATTGCAAGGCATGGCATGACATGGAATGGAAAGTCAAGGCAAGGCAAGGCATGTTATGGCATGGAAAGGCAAAGCATGGCATGGAATGACACAACAAGATCAGGCATGACATGGAAAGGAAAGTCATGGCATGGCATGGCATGGAAAGGCATGGCATGGAAAGGAAAGGCATATCATGGCAAGTCAAGGAAAGGCATGGCATGGCAAGACAAGGCATGACATAGCATGGAAAGGCATGGCATGGCATGGCGAGGCAAGGCATGGCATGGAAAGGCAAGGCAAGGCAAGACATGCATGACATGGCAAGGGAAGGCATGGAATGGCAAGGGAAGGCATGGGATGGAATGGCATGGCATGGCAAGGCAAGGCATGACATGGTAAGGAAATGCATCGCATGGAAAGAAAAGGCAAGGCATGAAAAAAGAAAGGCATGGCATGGAAATGCAAGGTAAGGCATGGAAAGACTTAGAGAGTTAAATAAAACCATCCAACTTAAAACTTCAATCTTCCATAAGTTAAAAATTTTCATTTCAAACTATTTAAATAATGAAAATAGCCCTATGCTACTTTATTTAAGCTCTAAGACCAAAATGGATGAAGGAAAAAATATCCAAATAAAAATCCATGAAACCTTATAGCACAATTCACATATGGAATCTCCTTTTTGTTGGGACCAACGCTTGATGCATTTCCTATGAGTGTACTGTGGAGCGAAAAAACACATGTTTAGGATCTTTAAGTTAATGATAAAATGCATACTCGACACCCATAAACCATTCATTCAACAAAGATGACAAAATATAAACCACTCTTATCTATCCCTGTCAACACTAAATGTTGGGATGGGTGGTGTATGTGTATATTGGTTGCCTGTGCGATTGGAACTAGTTCACTTGTGTGAAACACATTACCCAATATGATTATTAAATTAATTAAACAAATTGGAGTACAAGTGTAAACTTATGTGAGGTGCCCCTCCAGAGTTTTAACCGAAAGTTTGGAAGCACAAACCTCATTAGTCCTATCGTATTAATTGTACAAACCAAATTGTGAATATGCCTCCAGAATCATACTCATGGAACTCCGCCAAAGCGTTACATCACTTTCAACAAAGAGGTTGTGGAAATTGTCTATATCATAGGCCAAAAATCCTATATAAGTTTAATAGAAGGCATTAAATGAAGGAGATTCACATTAATATTTTTTAATGTATGCAACCACCACTTTTTTCTCCTCCTCTTCCCAGACCATGCGGTGCTATGAATTTTTTTTCAGATTAAAATATTTTAATTTATTCTTTATTTGACAAATCTCATTCAAACTAGGGTACATTTTTCTTTTCACTATTATTAACCATCAAAAAACAAAGTTCTAAATATTTGAAAATCAAAAAACATTTTTGATTAATAATATTCTCATAACAAATATTATTTTCACAACTTTCACAAACATTGTCAAAAACAATTCAAATTTATAAAAGTCTAAGTCATTTTGACTTTTAATCCTAAAGCCTGCAAGACTAATAATACATATATTGTCAACTATTTAACTTTACCCTACATTGTTGTCTTCTTTCTTTAGGATTCTGTACATTAACTCAGAAAAATTATAACATTTAGTGCTCGATGCCTACCCTGTAGAGCCATAGATTGATGATGTTTGGAATCCGTAGATGCGCTAGATGTTATGGTGGCCAATATCCACCCTGTTGTAATTGGAAAATGCTACACCCTATACACAAACCACAATTTAATAATCATATTGGATATTGTGATAATGTGTTTCACACAAGTGAACATTTACTTCACTATTAATATTTTACATTTCATAGTTCTGTTGCGTGTGGCTTTTAACATTTACTTATACACTATCAATTTTTAAATTTCAAATTTTAGTGTGGTTATGTTTCAAGACTTGGTGGAGGAGTGGAAAAAACCAACGCTACAACATTCGATTTTTATTTGTTTACCTTTAACAATTAACAAGTTTCAAAAAATTATTTCCCGTGTAGTGGTTAAGTTGTTTTAGTACCTAGCATATGTGGTTACTTTTAAACACCTGGCATGGTCAAGTCATCTAAAATTTAATTCACTTCCTCTATGCACAAATCCACATACCATATGGTTCATTATATTGTGCATGAATATATCTTATAAGATTGAGGTTGCATGCAAATATCCTATTTTGTTCAAGGAACTGCAAAATCATTACATGTTTTATACTAAGATTCCCTTTAGCATATCATATTTTGTAATAGTTGCATATATCTTAACAATAATATATTGACTTATAGGTCGACATATATGACAAAAAAACAAAAAACACCATTAAGATAGATTTATGATTCAAAGGTGCACGAGGAGCCACTTCGAACATTATAGGAAAGGCATGGCATGGCATTGATAGACATGGAAAGGAATGGCATGGCATAGCAATTCAATGCAATGAAAGGAATGGAATGGAAATTAAAGGCATGGCATGGCATGGAAAGGGAAGGCATGCCATGGAAAGGCAAGGCATGGAATGGCATGGCAATGAAAGGCATGGAAAGGCATGGGATGCCAAGGAAAGGCATGACATGACAAGGCAAGGAAAGGCATGGCATGACAAGGAAAGGCATGGCATGGAAATTCAAGGCAAGGAATGGCATGGTAAGGCAAGGCAAGGCATGACATGACATGGAATGTCAAGGCATGAAATGGCATGGCATGGCATGGAAAGGAAAGGAATGACATGGAAAGGCAAGCCAAGACATGACATGTCATGGCAAGGAAAGGCATGGCATGGCAAGGAAAGGCGTGGCTTGGAAAGGCAAGGAAAGGCATGGCATGGAAATGAAAGGAATAACATGGCATGACATGGAATTTCAAAGAAAGGCATGGCATGGCATGGAAAAGAAAGGAATGGCATGGCAAGGAAAGGCATGGCATGCCAAGGAAATCCATGGAATGGCATGGAAAGGAAAGACGAAGAAACACAAGGAAAGCCAAGTCAAGGCAAAGAAAGGAAAGGAAAGGATAGGCAAGAAAGACAAGGAAAGACAAGGGAAGGATATACATAGTTTGCTAACAACAAAAAAGAACCACAAAATACAAGAATACCATAACAACCATAAAATGAAGCCACAATTTCAATCATTCATAAATATGAAATATTTGTTAAATTATTCCTTTTACATACCTATGGTCATTCAAATAGACCATCAGGATCACTTCTAATACTGATGGTCTCCATTAACTTCTTGTTCTCAGAGTAAGGCAAGAAGTATCATACCTTTGATGAGTTCTTACTTGGAATTGTTTGTAGTTGGAGGTTTGTACCAACAACCAAGTTCGTAAAGTGGTATATAGCTTCACCTTGTCTATAATGTTGAAATACATAACCACCTTTCTTCCGTGTTCTTTCATCCTATGTCAAATATTATCCTTTAATAACCATCGACCTAATCATAAATTCAATGCCTTCAGAGTATGTTATTGATCGCATGAGGGTATTCTTTCCCTCTAAGAAATGTGCCGAAAAAAAATCAGTGCCCCATTCATTACCTCTTGGGGAAACCACTGTGTATATGTGCCCTGCAAAAAATGGAGTGCCACCATGTGAGTCCACTGAATGACCAAAGAATAAAAAAATGATTCTAGTTTTTCAAAATATAATAGAAGGTTTCACTAAACCTGGAAGTACGAGATTTAAGATGTGATCATAATCTGCTGAAATATTTGATTAGTCCTCGTCCAACTAGGATAATTCCATAGTTAGACATTGACCAATGGGGAGTGATACATGATTTCATCTATCAACCCAATTTGTGGATTCACAATCATCCGATTCATTACTACTACAGGGACCACATAAGCAAGCAAGTTTTCTCGTCCATATTTTTTCTATTGCATCGTCTGATGTTCAAACTGAATGGAATCCATGAGTTCCCTATATTTTTTTTTATTTATACCACTGTGATCAATCTACATCGACCAACTCCCAAAATAATCTATGTACATGTCCTTTCCTGGGTGATTACTCTTCACGGGTTCTTGTTCCCTCTCCCATTACTGAATAACACCATTCAATAATGGATTTTACATCTTGAATGAGGGAAGTAGTTGTGAATTTCATTTATTTCCTGTGTAACTCTCTTTTTATTCATGTTCCTGCTCTATAATACTCCCCTTCCCCATGCCTAGACTAAAAATAGTTCCAAATATGTGGTACCTTGAGTTTTTTGTACAACATAAATAACCATTGAAATACACGAACATTTTTTAACTGGCCTATGCCACCATCTGACCAAATCCAATGTTGATCCATTTGTATGTTCTTCTCCTTAAGTTGATTGTGAAACAACTGAAAGCGATGTTGTACGTAGGCTAAGCCATGGCACCAATCATTGCTTATGTAGAAGTGATACTCCTTCAATATAACTCTATTTTCTTCATTACTTTCTGACCCATACCTATATGTGACATGGACCATTATGTTGACCTGCTATGAGTGATAATATTGGCTTTGAATCTCATTTTGCGGTTCAAGGGTGTAGTTCTCAATAAAATAAACCACTAATAAGAAAATACCAATGAGAAATGTATCTTTGCATATTTTAAAATGCTCATCCTACCATCAAGCCACATGAACATGCTAAATATATTGTCATGTCTTTTCGATGAAGTCTTTTATTAAGTCACATACTCATACATGAGAATTCACCAATTGTATGTTTTTTCTTTCCTTCCCTCCATCAATACCATATGCGACATATTTAAATCTTTGCAAGGCAATCTCCTTCCTCCCCAATTCATACTCATCACTTACATGGATGCACTTGCTCTGTAATTCCATTCCACCGCATCTAGGACATGTCCCATCTAAGAAATATTTTTGATAAAATGTACAACCCTCTAGTCTTGTACATAATATGTTGTGAATAAAGTCTCTATATGACAATGACAACAATATAACTAAGCATTCCTACAAAAGGGTGTTATGACATTAAATGTGTGTGTGTGTGTGTGTCATAATAATAACCATACTCAATGTGATATCTACAACAACATGTGTTATGAATTGTGTTTATTCGAGCATACCAAGGCTTGCATTTATGAAAAGATATTTGGCCCAAGCTAAGTGCACTATTTAATATTGTGAAACTCTCATAAAATTCTATCTGTGTAATGTCAAGAAAGTGTTTAATATGGGGTTCTTGGTGTTGATGTTTGTACAACATCAGGAAGACATTCTCCCAGATTAATAATTAATAATATATTTATTAATTATAATATAATAATAATAAATAGTTATTATAATTATTAGAGACACATCCTTTCATGGATGGTAACAATATGTGCCTTTAGGTTCTCTATATATTTTGCACATTCATCATTGTAATAATGAAGCTATCACATAATCTCATATATAATATTATCTCATATAATATCTCATACAAAAATTCAACACTCGGTCCCTACATCCCCTTCTCAATTTTAGTACATATTTTTGGTTGGAAGAAGGCCTAGTGTTCCTAGTCCCTTAAATGCTCCAATTAACTTCATGTCAGAATGAGATAGCCTACCAATGAAGGCCCAAAATTTTTTGGGGCCACCTGTATTGAGGCTATCTCATCTATTAGAATACTTTCTAAGGGTTTTGATATTTCATTTCATGAGATGAGAGTTTTTTTGGAGAAAACAATGTTTTCTTGTGATCGTGCTAACAATTGATTGTGACAAGACACATCGAGCTACATTATAGTATTTAGAACGAGAATTCTTACCAATTTTTTGAAAAGCATCCAAATTTTTAGGTTTCTAACAATATGATGACTTTTTCTAAACTTTTGACTATTTTAATGCCTAAAATTATCCTAATAGTAGTCAAACTTCTAGATTTTAACAAAACAAAAAATAGTTGACATTTAGCGACATTGTATTTTGGTTCAAAATATTCTTTAATGATTTTATAAGAATGATAACGAATAGTCTAGCTAGGTAACTTACCTTCAAGTGATGCTAGACCACTTTCATCCACTTGAATGTATTTAGGATTTCTTCACCACACACTACTGAATCTAGGTAGGGATGATGAACTTGTATTCTAGCACTCTTGACCTCCCTATTGTGGAGTTAACAATGTTTTAGTTATTTCCCCTTCAATCATTGGCAGATCAATTATGGGAGGAGTGTTGGATTACTGAGAGGGGGGGTGAATTAGTAATAGAGCACTAATCCTTTTTAACCACAAAATGCAACTGTTATATCAATGTATCATTATCATCCAATAGTTGTAGAGTAAATAAAAAATCAACAAATGAACAATCATACACATACACAGTACACCAGTGTTTTTACGTGGAACCCCAAAGCGGGAGAAAACCACATAATGCTTTTTATTATATGTCTTTAAGAATTACATTCATTGGAAGCACCAAATTCCTTTGTTTTCCAGCTGCAACTGGAAGGAGGCTCCAACCCCCTAGTTTTTCAGGATACAACATGAAGGAAGCTCCAACTCCCCAATTCCCTAGCTACAACCAGAAGGAGGCTATAACCCCCTAGTTTCTCAGGCTACAACCTGAGGGAAACTCCAACTCCCCAATTCTATGGCTACAACCAGAAGGAGGCTACAACCCCCTATGTTCTTTGGCTACAACCAAAAGGTGGATACAACCACCTGTCCTTACCCCGTCCAACTGCCCTGACGTAGAAGTAGAATGATGGAACCACTGTCATGCTATCAATGTAAGATATACTGTTGTAAACATGTACCAATCAACATGTAATCAACCTGTAACAACATGTACTAATAACATGTGCCAACATGTACCATACATCAACCTGTACCTCAAATTGTACCATAAACAAATGCATCAACCATGCATAAAACCTGTACAAATAACCTGTCACAATAACCTGTCCAAACAACCTGTAATCAACCTGTGCCATAAACAAGTGCATCAACCATGCACCAACCTGTACCTCGACTTGTACCATCAACGAATTCATCAACCATGCATGGAATATGTACCAATAATGCATCAAATACACATAGACTATGACTCATCAAGATCTACCAACATCATCAACTATACATCTCATGTATGTGCCAACTCATCAACTACTTGCCTCAACCATGTACCCAACATGTAACTCAACCAAAATCCCTCATCAATTTCATCACCCAAATCTAATTTGTAACTTTGTAATAGACCTGGTGTATATGATCACATACCTGCAAACCTTCCTTAACTTTAACAACAAAAGACTAGCATTTTCATTAAACTTTACTTTAGTCTCACATGACTAATTTTGGATTAGTCAACAACCCTAACTTGAAATAATCATAACTGTGTACCTGTAATGAATAAAGATCTAAAAATGGTACAAATTTTTCTTCATATTCTTTTATGCAATTCCTACAGATTTCACTACTTGGAACCTCTCAAAAAAGGAGTTATAGAAAAAATGGCATACCTTGTTGAATTCTGGCTTATTCTAGAGATCGAACTTGTAGAGAATGCCCCACACATAATATTTTCTGCTGTATAGATATGAAAATGGTACAAAACATACTACAGACTGTACTATAACCAATACATTTAGTCTTACTGAATTTGGATCTGTTATGAAGAAGTTATGACTTTTTTACCTGAAACACTTGTTTTAGACTAGTTTCAGGACTAGCCACAAACCCTATTTTCCACAGAGTGTAAATCCAAAAATACAACGACCCACAAGATGAAATTTTTATCACAACTACTTGGATATATTTCCTCAACAACCTCCAAATTTAACGGTTTGAATCATTCTAGAAAAAAAGTTATTGTGAAAATGGTGAGATGACCTGTAAATAACATACCTTAGAAAGCATCATCAAAAGAATTTATCCTCCCTTGAATTTCATCCTTCTTTACTTCACCTTCCTTCTGAAATTCAACTTAGATATACTTTGGTTACCTTAGTCACTTGTAGATATTCAATATGCTCAAGTGTGATAAAAATGAGAGAGCCTTGCCTCTTATTTATACTTTCGTGTAGCTTTCTCAAGGGGTTACCGTTTAACCATCTTAACCCACTTTCCTTATTTTAGGGTTAACCCACTTCTAACCACTTGTCCACTTAGTAATTTCTCCATTAAATTTATTATTTAAATAATTTTTTTTGTATCCACTTTGACTTATAGTACACTCATCACTTCAC
>ML809438.1:168297-197892 GCA_009831015.1 Picea engelmannii | reverse complement strand
CCATGTGCGAATATTCTATACCAAAAAGTTCTCTCTTAGTGGGTACTACTATAGTCTCAAGCACATTATAGAGGATTGTCCTAACTTGTTGAAGAAGTGGGAAGAGAAGAAGGTACATTGTGTTGGATTTACTTCACACACACCTAGGATTTATGTTTCCTAAGGTTTTTCCTTGTTTATTAGTAATTATTTAGTCTCCTATATTTTAGGTTTTTCCTTGTTTATTAGTAATTATTTAGTCTCCTATATTTTAGGAAGAATATTCCTCTAGGGAGAATATTCTCTTCAGTTTTCACTTAATTTTGATCAATTGAGTGGATTCTAGATGATACATTGGGATAATCACCAGCTAATGTGCATTGTCCTTTATTCCTTGATCTACTCCTCACTACACTTTGTTTCAGTCAGTTAATTGAAGACTGGTTGACTAGTTAACTCAAACTAGGTGGCAATTCACTCCCGTAACTGTCTGAGAGACTAGACTTGGTGGCAGTTTACTCCTGTAACTATTGGTGTGTGTCCATATCACTCTATACCACCACTATGGTGCATTAGTTACTCATGTAGCCTATATCTATTGTAAATTATTCACTCTTTGAGTGTGGAATAGGGTTAATGAGAATTCTTCCATTCTTTCTCTCTTGCTTCTTCATTCTCAATTTCTCTATAAAAATGTTTGTGGTATTTTCTATATAGATCTATTTTGTGCAGGTTCAACACATTTACATGGTATCAAATCCGACAGACTGCTAAGCAAAAGCTAACCAAATTATTTTTGCAGGTACTGAAGATTGAAAAATACAGAAAAGATGGATTATTCACTGGAAATACTTCTCATGCCTCATAACTATTTGGAGTGGAAGGAAAAAATTCTACTTCAAATCAGATGCAGAGGATTGTACCAAATAAATATGGAAATGGAAGTAGAGCATGATTCTGCCGATGAGAAAAGTGACTTTCTCAATAGACAAGATATGGTCATAGGATGTATATGCATGTTTGTTTCTCCTGAACTTTTCCATGAAGTATATGACGAATCACAAGAATCGACTCCAAATGAATTATGGACCAGATTGGAGGTTCTATTTGGGAATAAATAAGATTGTGAATATTTCATGCGGAAGGTTGAACATGTAAAGCTAGAAGAGAAGCCATCAGAAGATCAAACATTTTATTCTGAAGAGTCTTCTACACAAGTATTTGAACAAATTTGTATTCCATTAATTGAAGATGATGTCTACTCTATTTAGGATTTGGTTTCTGAATTTCATGTGGAAGATATATGGCATGTATCTCAGGGGTCACATGCAGGCACTTCTTCATGTGCAATGCATGCATCTTAGAAGACAAAAAGGGAGTTGTGCACATTAGACTCAATTATGATATTTTATAAGCAACATTTGCAGAAACAAATTGGATATTTTAATTCTCTCAGGAAAATATCCAATTTCAAAAAAACAATCGTCCGAAATGGATTTCAGGAAGTGAAGTTATGATCATTTTAAAATCAACAAAATTTCAGCATTTTTTCCGAAAACGGCCGCACGGTTTTCAAAGTTTCATCCAAACTTTATTTGGATTTTATTCATTTCAAGAAGAGAAAGTGGATATGCAAAGGGAGTCGTGCACATCATACTCAATTATGATATTTTATGAGAAACATTTGCAGAAACAAATTTGATATTTTAATTCTCTAAGGAAAATATCCAATTTCAAAAAAACAATCGTCCAAAACGGATTTCAGGAAGTGACGTTATGATCGTTTTAAAATCAACAAAATTTCAGCATTTTTTTCCGAAAACGGCTGAACGATTTTCAAAGTTTCATCCAAACTTTATTTGGATTTTATTCATTGCAAGAAGAGAAAGGGGATATGCAAAGGGAGCCGTGCACATCAGACTCAATTATGATATTTTATGAGCAACATTTGCAGAAACAAATTGGATATTTTAATTCTCTCAGGAAAATATCCAATTTAAAAAAACAATCGTCCGGAACGGATTTCAGGAAGTGAAGTTATGATCATTTTAAAATCAACAAAATTTCATCATTTTTTCTGAAAACGGCCGCACGGTTTTCAAAGTTTCATCCAAACTTTATTTGGATTTTATTCATTGCAAGAAGAGAAAGCGGATATGCATGGGCATCTCAATGATTCATCTACTTCATCAAATCCGTGCAGACATCTACATCTTCAACAAAATCTTCAACGAGCACAAACTTGCACAGTTGCGAGGTCTTCTTAGAGTGAAGGACATGGTTGCTTAACAACTTCTTTTTGTTCCTTCTCATTTTTTTTTATGCATTGTAATTTTAGGGGGGTTTTCCCATGAGGTTTTCCCTCTTTCCTCATTTTTTTCAGTGTATCTTTTGTATTTGGGTACCTAACATGGCATCGTTGTCGGGACACATTCTTTATTTTCACCATAGTGATGTTCAAGGGGGGTGTTGGAGTTACTTCACACACACTTAGGATTTGTTTTTCCTAAGGTTTTTCCTTGTTTATTAGTCATTATTTAGTCTCCTATATTTTAGGAAGAATATTCCTCTAGGGAGAATATTCTCTTCAATTTTCACTTCAGTTGAGTGGAGTCTAGATTCTACATTGGGATTATCACTAGCTAACGTACATTGTCCTTGATTCCTTGATCTACTCCTCACTACACTCCATTTCAATCCGTTAACTGAATATTGGTTGACTAGTTAACTCGGACTAGGTGGCAGTTCACTCCTGTAACTGCCTGAGAGACTAGACTAGGTGGCAGTTTACTCCCGTAACTGTTGGTGTGTGTCCATATCACTCTAGACCACCACTCTGGCACATTAGTTACTCATGTAGCCTATATCTATTGTAAATTATTCACTCTTTGAGTGTGGAATATGGTTAATGAGAATTCTTCCATTCTTTCTCTCTTGCTTCTTCATTCTCAATTTCTCTCTGCAAATGTGTGTGGTATTTTCAAGATAGGTCTATTTTGTGTAGGTTCAACACATTTACACATTGAAACATGGTGACTACAGAGCTGCATGGGAATAAAAAAAATGATGATGAAGTGGATGTATGGGTGATAACCCGAGGTGTAGAAAAGATAGAAAAGGACTTTGAACATGGTGAAAGTTTGGGTCAAAATACAGAGGGGAAGATAAGGAAGGTGGTACAACCCTCTCCTAACTTTTATGTTTCTCAACATAAGTAGTTTTTGTGCGACGTGCAGAGGAAAATAGAGGAAGAAAGAGTATGAGAAGAGTTGCAACGTGTGAAACAAAGGTCACTTGAGGAAGCTCGGATCCATGAATAATTACAATGAGCAACACAAAGGTCACTGGAAGAGGCTCGCACTCATAAATAATTGTAGTGTGCCACATAGAGGTCTTTGCGGGAAGCTTGTGTGCATGAGGAAATAAAACACACGACACAAAGGTCACTGGAAGAAGCGTGTATACAAGAGGAGTTGCAATGTGCCAAGAAAAGGAAAATAGAGGAACATGTATAGGAAGAGATGAAGTGCACAATGTGAGAAGAAGCATTGCATGACTTGGGTCATGAAATATAAATCGAGGACCAAGTAAGCAACTTATTGTGTTGTTGTTTAATATTGTTAAGCGATCTTGATGTTGCATGAAAGTCGATGCAGATGTTAGCAACTTGCATGGGGGGAGAAGGGATGGATATAACTATATCAACCCCCTTACCAGAAAGGGATATGTGCCAGATCAATAAATAGAAGTGCACAAGTAGAGAGTTAAAGATGATAGTTGAACTCGATAGTTACAAAACAGATGGGGACATATTGGATTTTGGCTCCAACATGAACATGTTGCCAAAGAAGTTATGGGAGTTTATGGATAAACTGAACTTGTTTTGGTCACCCATTTAGTTGTGGTTGGAAAATCAGTACAAAATATATCCTATAGGCCAATTGGAGCTAGTCGAAGTGAACATAGAGGGGGTGAAGATGAAGGTTGATTTCAAAGTGATCTAAAATTGAAGAAGACTTGAAAAACTTGAATAATTATTGCAAGTGAAATGTCATGTGTTTAAAGCAAATGGATCAGTTTGCAACACATAAATTAAGGATTACTTATGCAAAATACACATAGACAACAACATAAATATTGAACAGCAGACATAAAACACAACAATTGATAAAGGAGTTTACCCCTCTTATGTGCTACATCTCCTGGTCCAGCTTCTAATGGATCATTATTATTAATTGCTAAAAAGTGCTCAAAAACATGTCTTACAATGCTCAAACTGACAAACCGACTGCTCCAATGGCTTCCCAGTGTCCCAAGACCCCTGTCTGGGCTCTTTCGACACCTCAATTGGTCGAAAAATGAAGAAGTTAGGCCTCCTGGAAGTCTCCCTCTTCAAGCTTGTTGTCTCTGGTTCTACAATTCACACCCACTTGAACAAACCTATCTCACGCGCTCTTTTAAGCGTAAAAACCCAGCACCGGGTGAAACCGCGCCAACGGTGCAAACCGTAGAACGGTTAAGGCACCTCCAGCCCCTAACCGCCTCAGCACCTGGGCATATGGCCATGTGACCTCGCGTGTTGGCAAATGGTGGTTAGACCCATTATAACCGTGCAACTTCCATTTTGGGGTCACATGGGGTTTCAAACCCGCGCCAACATTTAACACACGGTTATATATGGAACCACGGGTCTTGGTTTCAAACCCCGCACATACACATTGGTATATATATATGATATGTAATATAAATTGCCGCGGGCTTTGGTTTCACATTAGTATATGGTCACATATATGATCCACGCGACTGCGGGTCAGGGCTAAGCCCTGACCTGTCCCCCCCGCCATTCTATACAAAATGTAACTTTAAATAATTTCAAATACATTTACATATCAAGGAACAAGTAATGGCATAATGGTCGGGCGGATGTTTGTAAAGGTTTGTGCTGTGGGAGGTCCGGGGGTTGAACCCCACATGCCTCAATAAATTTTTATATAACCAAATAGCCAGTCAACGAGTGACATGTGGCGCCAAGGGATTGGGCCACGTGTCCTCACACCATTGGCCACCAATGACACGTGTCATCCACCGATTCGACAACCATCAACCAATGCAAGTGTGCCACATCATCCACCTGACACATCATCGTACGGATGGTACGACCCTGCCACGTCACCATACAGACTGTAGGGACTGTACGGACTGGTACAGTCAACATCTAAAATTTTTGCCTGTTTGCCTTGGCGAACAGATCGCGATATCTTCTCCATACGGAATCTGTTTGAGAAAGTAAATATACCGCCGGAATCAGGAAGATGAGACAGACACAATGGCACTATTTTCGTCGCATTCCAAGCACTTTGAAAATTGAGCAAAATTTGATCCCCTGATCACAAGGTAATAGAGATCATGGATGATTTTGACCCCTACCCTAGCCTACTTGGCATTGATTAGGTATTTGACAATAGAGGTCATTTGAGACTGATAGCCTACGTGTGATTGTACCTTTGGATCCCAATGAAAGGGACATATATAATGATATAGTGTATGGGAATGTGTCGAGCTCTATTTTTGAGAATATCTACAATATCACAGGGCATAGGGAAGATTATGTCAATCCCAAAGAGGATGGGGAACTAATTTGGAGGAGCATGAAGTCATATGAAACTAATTCAGATGACACCATGGAGAGGTGGAAGAACAAGCTTGATGAAGTCTCGACAAGGAGATGTGTGCGTATTACCACTGAAGTGCACGAAGAATAATTTGGGTCCTACCGGTTCGATGGGTCAGATCCAATGGATGCATTTATTGCCTAGATGTAGCACATTCTCGAACACCACTAAGTTCATGTCATCGATAATGTTAATAGGAATATCTGTCTGCAATGGTGGGTTGAACATCGAGAACACATTTGAGAATGGGAAGTTGTGGAGGGTCCACTAAGAGAAAGATTCAAGTCAGGGGTGGATATCCATCAATATATGTGTTCTTGTGAAATATTATGGGTATCCAAGCAACAATGCACGGTATGCAGCCGATATCTAAAGGCCTAGTGCAAGATGATGAAAAAGCACTTTGTCCCCCTAGAGCCTCAATTTTGTACTAGCCAAGTAAGGAAGTTGTGTGCGCATATGATGGAGATGGATACTCCCTATGTTACAATAGAAAGAACGTACCCCCATTCAATCCCCCTCAACCCCATTGAGAAAATAGATGAGCTACGTAGGAGTCAGGAAGTACTGGGTAGTTAGTAGATGCCACCAGATCTAGAAGGGTTGAGTCCAGTTCCTGAGTGGAGAAAAATGACCGGTTGGGAACTTGTGAAGAAGTGTTATGACCTACCATGGGTCGCTACAAACAATTAACCAAGGTTGAACTAATGTAGGGGTGCATGGGAAACATGTGCATTGATTCTAAAGAATAATACTCGCGCATGTATGAAGTTATCCACATCATCATCTTGCAAGATTTGGCGGTGGAAAAGATTAGTGATCATAACAATCGATATGGCAGGTAGTTACACTGCGCTGATTTACTCCAATTTCAGAAGGATGGAGCCATTAATGCAGCTGGAAGGAGGATGATTTTCTTGATTTAGAATAAAGAAGTATTTAATTATGGTGGATGATGGAAAGATCAACATTAAGGATACAACGATTGATCAACATCCAACATAATGAATTCGACGACTAGGATGAAAGGTAGTACCGAGAAACTCACAGAATGGACTGGACAATAACTCCACATTCAATGAACGACATGCACCATTATTATTTCATGATCTTGGGGATGAGGGGAAGTGTTACGGCTAACCACTTCTCTTTTTTTTCTAAGAATGTTCTTTCATTCCTCTCTTATCTAGTTATTAGACTACAAAAGTGAAAAACCTCGTTAGCTTTCCAGCGGTTGACTACACTTCCATGGTTGAATTTCTAATTGGTTCTGAGCTTTAAAATTTTCATAAAAACAATGACCATATCTGGTATGGAATCCTCTAACAAATCCCAAGCACAAATAAGATATCAAGTAGTGAAGGAGAAGTCAGTTCCAGATCTGGTGCTACCATGTGGTGCACAATTTCAGAGGATGACATTAGAGAAAGTCCCATTGCTAAAATGTGTCGATTATAATGTGAGGGACCCCAATCATTTCCCTAAACTGCAGTTCAATAAATATACATCCATCATCCAGAAAGAATATGGTACCAAAAAAGTGGTGACTGAGGAATGGGCCACGAATGGGAGAAGCCTCTAAGGAAATGAGACATTCTCACATTACTCAAATGTCCACATTTCGGTTGCACCCCAACCATTTAGGAATTGGTATGCTTCCTCATTCGAATGCATGGGAGGTACCTATGGTTGGAATATACTTACCTTATTTATCAGCACATGATGCATCAGATTTTGAGCCTTCCCACTTATGGAGAGGATCCAACGGATACCCTCAAAGTGAAAGGTGTAGCTTAGGAAGAAGTCTACTCCTGATTTGGCACACATAGGGGGAAACACAAAGTTGTAATCCATGAAATTAATAATCTAGTGGTATGGTTCACAACACATTTACTGGCCTACAATATCATCTACAAATGATGAAATGATGTATGCACTCTCAAGGCGGTCCTCACTGCATAGCGATGTGTTGGCGTAACTCAGATGGCCTAGGCTCAGTACATGTTGGATGAGTTCATTCTCAATTGCCTAGATGATCAAGATTGGGGAAAAGAGTTTCATTACAGCTGGTTCATCCTTCTATTGGGTATGGTACTATGGAAACCACTGTCGAGACATGAAACAAATGTGGAGGGAACCCCCCCTTTCGTCACCCCCCAGTTCTTGACTCTCCAACACTCCAAAAACTATGAAATCTAGGTAGAATTCACAAAAGCCTTCCAAAAGTGGTTCATGGAATTAATCGTGGCCTCCAATGAGAGGGCCTACATTCTAGAGTGACTTATTGACAGGTATGTTGATTATATTGAATTTGAATGAAATTTTCATAATTTTTTTATTTCTCCTAGTTGGAGCAGGCTATTTTGGGAGCAAAGTCTGAGGAAAGAGAACGGAAAATGAGGCATGCAACTAACGAATGGACCAAAGGATTCAACATGTGCCAAGAAATAATGAAAAGAAGCGTGCAAGAAGGAAAAGGAAGCAATGCATCGGGAATTAGGGACAAGAAGCAATAGTTCCATTGGAATAGTTGATACCTAGTCTGTGCATTGCAAAAATTACAAACATCACAGGAAGAGGTGCAACACAAGAAATATTGGCTCAACTCATGGAATTGGAAGAAGAAAGGATTATAGTTGGTTTCCATCAAGAAGTACATAAATCAAAGGAAAAATCTTGGCATGACAGACATATCAAGAAGACGAAATTTAAGGAGAGAGATATAGTTCTCCTCTATGACAGTAAGTACTTACAACACCCAATGAAGCTTAGAATGCATTGGCTAGGGCCATATGAGATAAAGTTTGTCACATATGGAGGTGTTGTGTAGCTGCGGGATTTAACAGGAAAGGATATTCAAGGTTTGGTGAATGGTAGTCGACTGAAACTGTATAGGGACAATTGACCTATTAACTCTCAGTAATTACAGTGCAGAAAGTGGACTTGTATGTATTGTATATAGTAGGATTTAAGAGAAGAAAAAGGAAGAAAAAAGTGGAAAAATGAGAAAAATAAAAAAATAATTAGGTAGAGGAATACGTGATAGACAAATAGTTGAAGGATATGAGACGTATAATAAGTTATATAGAGGTATGATAAAACTTGAATAGACTATGCGACAGAAAAAGATGACTAAACAGAAAACAGAGTAAGATGGGACAAAAAGTGGTCGGAAAAAGAAAGATGGTGAGCATAAAAATGGGATATGATAGAGAATTTATGATAGGAATTATAAAAGAAGGAAACTTGCATAGTAAGCTTCATTATGACTTAGAGAGGATGAAGAGCTAAGAAGAGAAATACAAGAAAACACATAGAGCGACCAAGTATCCTCGAGTTTTAGCAACGATTTAGAGCAGTAGAATTGAGAATTTGCGGTATGGCACCACCCAAGGTTGGAGCACCTAGTCAAATGTCAAGGAAAACCTACAATAACGAGAGATATCCACAAGAGAAAGTACCAGAAGTGAAAAACCCTAGTGTATAGGAAGGCATCGTTGACGTAGATGTGATCCCATCACCAAAACCAGTTAGCCCAACATCGGTCAAAGAATAGGAGCTAAAGCATAGGCAAAAGGCCATGAAAATCTAGGAGAGGATGAGGAGTGCACAAGAAATAAAGAATCTATAGGCAGAAGTGAAGTCAAACTAGGTCGAAAAGCAAATGAGGCAGGATCAGGTGGAGCCATTACAGGAACAAGCATAGAAGATGTTGATAGAATTGGATGCATCCAAGGGCCACCTGGAAAATATTAAGTTGGAGGCTGAAGAGATGATGAAGGAACATATCAAAGACTGTGGAGTTTGTTGCAGAGAAGTGCACACAAGTGAAGACTTGTGTTGAAGAGATGAGATACATATTTGAGGCTTTGGAGAATTCTGTCAAGGAGGAAAACATCGCCTGAGTGGCTCGGGACGAGCCACAGGTAAGTGTTGGGGGCCTATTGGAGCAAGCTATTTTAGGAGAAAAGTCCGAGGAAAAAGAAAAACAAAATAGGTAGGCTGCTAAGGAATGGACCAAAGGAATCATTGCGCGTGAGGGAAGAAGGAAAAGTAGTGTGCAAGAAGGAAAAGGGAGCAGCGTCGGGAATTAAGGCGAAGAAGCGCAGAGTCAAATAAAGGAACGAAGATCGACTACGTGAAGGAATTTATTTTGTGGAAAAACCTAATCCACGAGGGTTGGGGTTTTAGGTTATGATTTAATGGGGTTTTACCCAACATTTTGTAGTATAAATAGGATGTATGAGGTATATAGAAGGGATGTTGAGCTTATCTATCATCTAGTTTTGGCAAGATTGAGTCTTTTGGAGAACCTTTGAGTTTTGAGTCGAAATTATTGGTTTTGGATGAGAACTACAGAGCTCAGATGGAGTCATTTTTTGAGATGTATGCATTGTAACTAAGGATCAGGTCACAAGTTGTGGAGCTTGGTGTGACACTAGTCAGCCTCATGGAGTATGAAAAAATTTCGATGTAATGTGCGCAACACCCTATTTTACTAAATATGAATAAAGAAGACAAATATTTGTGGATGTAGCCAAGGGGGGGGGGGTGAACCACGGTAAAATTTTTTTTATTGTGTGGAATGTTGTATTTTATGATTTGATATGCTTATTATGTTGAATGAATGAATGAATAGATGGATATGTTAAGGTTAAATTACAACATGCGCTAGATTAGTTATGCATAATGAATGTAAAAGGTTAAATGAATGATATATTTGATGAATGATGCATGTTGAAGTAGGAGAAGAAGAGGTATACGTAGTGATGCTAACATCCACATGAGTTCCATCCCTTCCCTGACTTCATACATTTGATTCCTAAAATCACCCATAATCCATCTCGGGTGCGACTGATTTTCTCACTCTGTGCGTAGTGTTGCCTTCTGGTTTACCAGAGAGGTCAATGGTTTATAGGGTTTTGTTGGAGAACTAAGGTAGTTACCAGTTCAGCCCATACATCCAAAAGATGGTTATGTTGTCAGTTGGAACTCGGAAGATCGGATTGGAGGGGATATTATGAAGAGAATGCAATGGTAGAAAGGGATGTTTAGGCCATGGAATCCATCAAAGAAAGAGATTGAAATATGGTTGGAGACAAAGCAACTCTAGTTTGTGCAGAAATATAATAGAATCTCCAAGTATGCACCACGCCAGTATTTACAGAGGTACGTGTTTACTGATTTGCATGAGGCATATTTCTGTTATTTTCCAGATTTATTCTAGGAGT
Organism: Picea engelmannii; assembly: GCA_009831015.1. NCBI lineage: Eukaryota > Viridiplantae > Streptophyta > Pinopsida > Pinales > Pinaceae > Picea > Picea engelmannii. The sequence continues at coordinate 187,010 of ML809438.1, read as the reverse complement.
GGATATTGAGGTTGAAGGATACTCATCCAACTAATCGGGTAAGGAAATTAGAGTGGACTACTGAGAACATTTTACAGTTGGAAAGGGTTAATAATAAATTCACGTGTGCAGTGGATTTTTGGTTAGACAATATTACTGGAGGGTTTATTACTAAATTTGCAGTCAATATAACGAAGTCATATAATGTTGCAGGGTAGTAATTCTTGAAGAGACCAAGAGGAAGGTACATTAGGTCACTTTACATGTTGATCAATATATTATTGCATGATATAGGCATGGTGACCATGGAATTAGACAACTAAATCACTCTGTGTGCATGGGGGAGTTGGGAGAAGCACTAAGGAAGATATGACATATGGAGAGGGCTCTGAAGAGAGGCCAAAAGAAGGAAGAAATGGACCCTATAATGTTGGATGTGGAACAAACCACGAAGATATTGAGAAAATCATAAGTGACGCACAACAGATGACCCTACCAGTATATATCAACAGTAAGAAGAAGGCAGTAGTCGAGCGGGAGGGATTGGACATTGATGAGGAAGAGGTAGAGGATCTCTATGTGACAGGGAAGATTGAGGAAATATTGCACGCCACATATGAGAGGAAAACCAAAGGTCATGTGTCTAGTGAAGAAGAAGGCTCTCCATTCGAGATATGAATTAGTGTGGAACCCATAACCCCATGTGTGACTAAGACAACTGAAGAACAAGAAACATTCAGAAAACAAGTTATTAGTGGTAGAAGGACTTTAGTAGGACATGGGTCCAATTTAAATTCCAATAGAAGTATTAGTTCAGCTAGTAGCAGTCAAGTATCTACACCGTGTGGAGGTGGTAGTACAAAGAATTTCACAATGACAGGACAATAGCCAACTATTCAGTTACCATAGTTCCATGGAGAAGGGTCGGATGAACCAAAGAAGCACTTGTTCATTTGTGAGAATATTTGGGAAGCTAAGAAGATTACAAATGAATATACAAAGGTTGCGCAGTTGGAAATCACATTCAAAGACCGTGCATTAGAATGGTATATGGGTCTCACAGTAAATAATCCAACAGGAGCACCTACAACTGTCGGAGATGTGAAGAAGCAATTGATCAATGAATTTCAAAAACCAAGTCCAGAGGATTAGTTCATGAACGAAATGGTAGATATTAAGCAAAATCTAGGTGATTCAGTCTAGGAGGTTGACTAGAAGTTAAAAAGGTTGAAAGGTAAGTTGAAGTACCCTATTATTGATATGAAACATAGACATTTAGTTGTTAACTCTTTATTGTCACATTTGAAGTATCCATTGAAGAAACAAAAGTTCCAAACTCAGGCTGAGGCTTTACAAGAAGCTTTACAGTTATAGGAAAATCAGTATAAGTATAGAGATCCAGTTGTGGAAGAGCTGAGAGAATATATGTAGAACCTGACATTTCAGTTGAATCGGAATAAGGGAAAGGAAAAGAGGGAATATTTATGGTGTACACTATGCAGAACAAAAGGGCATCATAAGAATGGGTGTCCAACCTTTGCACAGTACTTGGGAGTAGGAATGCCAAATCATTTATCTACAGGAGGGCCATGGTGTGAGATATGTATAACACATGGACATGATCCCTATCATTGTCCTATGATGCAAAAGTATCAAATAGTACCAAAGACTACATTTTGTAATTTTTACAAGTCAGTTGGACATGAATACAAGGACTGTAGAACCTTGGAGATAATGAAGGAGAGGACATTAGATACTTATAGGGTGTAGGTTGAATTAATGACATGACAACTTGCACAACAACCATTGTATAACAACACACAGTAGTTTTCAGTGCCACCACAATATAATAACGTGTAATAATTTGGAGCACCACCGAAGTATAACAATGCTGAGTAGTGTGCAATTCCACCTCAGTAAAATTATGCACAACCATAGTATAATCAGGCACCACAATAGAATATACTACGTTGAGACAATAAAGAAAATAAAGGATGCTTCAGAGGAGGAGGTCGCGGAGGAAGAGGATTTGGAGGAGTTAGAGGACCAGTAATTTGTCACAACTTTCAAAAACCTGGACACTATGTAAGAGATTTTCCACAACCACCTGCGACATGTATGTATTGTCATGCAACAAATCATGAGACATAATACTTTCCGACACTTCTAGTAAAGATATAACATAAGAGGAACCAGAACAATCAGAATGTCCAATGGATTATTTTGGAAAATAGAGAAGAGGATGGGAAGACTATCAATATAGTTACTAGAGGTGGAGCCAAGACAGGAACAGATGCAAAAAATAAGAAGCAGGATCAATACCAATGGTTCGGGAAGAATACAACAGCAGATCTAAAGTTTGATGCGTGCAAAGAGAAGGAGACCTTCAAAGAGGCTAGATGAGATATTTTGAAAGAGAACATTGCAACTACTTCAAGAACCAAGCCAGGATATGATGTACTAGTCTATGACATGCCTCCCTTATCCGATTAGACCAACAAGGAGAAGCCTACAAAAAAGGTCAATAATTTAAGAAACTTTTTGGTATCTTGTCTAAAGCTATTGAATGATAAGTCATCTCTGCAAGTGTTACAAAATCTATTAGAAAAGTGCAATTCTAGAGAATAAATGAAGTTAGAACACAAGAGAATCAATCAAGTTCGTAACAAGAGAAGAACAAGTAGGGAATTCAAGTTGAATGCAAACATTGGAGATTTCAATATGGGGGATATCATACTAGACTTAGGGTCTGAAGTAAATGTTTTTCCTAAGAAGACATGAGAAATTATGGGAGAACTTACATTGGGATTTTCACCTATTAAGTTGAAGCTAGCAAATCAGCATAGAGTGGTGCCAATTGGTAGATTGAAGGGGATACCAATAGACCTAGATGGTGTGTGCACTATGGAAGACTTTGAAGTCATTTACATAGTGGATAACACTTCATCATATCTAGCATTGTTGGGTCTGGATTGGGATTTTGATAACCAAGATATTATCAATATGAAGACTAGAAATATGATATTTGAATCATGAGAATACAGAGTTATTGTGCCATTAGATCCCTCATAAGGAGGAAGGTATGTTGAACCTACAATAGAAAATTTCATTACAGAAGATATAAATAAGTTGTATTGAACTACCGTGTGCGAAGAGGATTGCATCAACCTAACTGCAGATGGAATGTTGAGTTGGAGGCATGGATGATTTTAGTGGCTAAATTTAGCTCATGGGATAATTTTCCATGGTTTTTCCAAAAACAAGATTCACTATTTTAAAAATGATTCGCCCAAATTCTATAGGATAAAATTATTTTACCTTAAAAATCGCCAAAATTTTATAAAAACTATATAAAATCCTTATAATTTTGAATATTTTTACAAAAATATTGCCAAACATTTATAATTGACATATGAAGGATTAGTAATATTCGCCAAGGTTTCTACATTTTAAAACAAATTTTCATCCTTAAAATCATCCCTGGTTCGAGGATCATTAGTTCTTGTGCTTCAGACTCTGACACAATACTGGAGAACTGGCAACAACGATTACATGAGTTATCTACTAGAAGATGTGTCAGAATGACTCACGTGCTAAGATTGGTTGGTACAAAGGTAAGAGAACCTCCTAATTTTTATGGTCAGAATAACTTAGAATAATTTTTAATAAAGTATTAGGTAGAAATTTTGGAGAATCAAAGATTTCCAACATTAAAAATTTCCTTGAAAGAAACACCTACTCGTTACTGGGCACACGTAAAGAGAAGATCAATGACTGGTTTCAATGCAAGAGGTTATTGCGCATCAGATTTGGCGCAGAGTAGGAGAACAAAATTTTGGAGAAGTATGATGGAATTAGAAAAACCAGAGAACACATAGATAGATGTATAATTCACTGGATATTGGTACCACCAGAAGAATGACCACATCACATTATTCACACATTAGAAGGAATTTCAAAGAACTGGTACACAGAATAGGAGCAACGCAGGGAAACTGCAAATTGGGAAGAAATGCAACAGAATTTTGTGATCACATTCTCATTTGAACATGAGAGTCCATAAATAGATACAACAGTACTGAAGGTGGTAAGAGACAAGATTTTTGAATAACATGAAGTGGAAATAGTGACAACTTATAAGAACCAAAAGAGATAGACAGTCAGGTAGTTGCTACACTATTATCATGTCACAGAAGAAGAAGATCCAACAAAAGAAAAATTTGCAATATCCATATCCCAAAGGTTGAAGGAGAAAGAGAAGTATAACGTCCACAATAAGAGTCAGAGGATTATGTTGCACCTTTGAAGATAAAGAAGGTAAATATTGGAACAACAAAAATCCCAAAGATTGCAAGTATTGGAGATTATTGGGATAATCAGATAGTAGAAAGAATAATAGAGTTACTGCGCGAGTATAATGATTTGTTTCCAGTAATGTTTTCAGAGATGAAGCGATTAACAAGAGAACTTGGAGAGATGAAGATACCTTTGAAACCAGAATCTAGATCAATAAGGTAGAGATCTTACTGGTTGACTCCAGTGTATAAGAAGAAATTGAAGGTAGAAATTGATAAGATGTTAGAGGTCTATTTCATAGAACCTATGGAAGAATCAAAATGGATCATTCCTATGGTAGTACAGGAGAAGAAGCAAGGGGGAATTAGGATCTGTGTAGACTTGAGGAAGTTTAATGATGTTTTCTTGCATAATCCTTTCCCTACCTGATTTATAGATGAAGTATTGGAGAATGTAGGAGGTCAAGAAGCCTATTCATTTACAGATGGATTTCCAAGATACCATCAGATCAAGATATCTCTAGAATATCGACACAAGACAAAATTTGCTACAAAATGGGGATCATTTTAGTATACAATGATGCTTTTTGGATTGAAGAATGCACCTGCAATTTTTTCAAGAGTGGTAGTAGCTGCCTTTAAGGATTTTATTCATAAGTTTTTGGAATTTTACTTGGATGATTGGACATTGTTTAGTTTATTGAAGGATCATGTTGAAGTACTAATATTTATGTTAGAGAGGTGTAGACAGTGTCATATATTCATTGAATATTAAGAAATGTATCTCCAATGAACCATTTGGAATCATGTTAGGGCATGTGGTATGTAAACAAGGTCGGCTGGTTGATCCTACCAAAATTGTTGTCATAGTGAATTTACCACCACCTAAGTCAGTACACAAGTTAAAACGTACAATTGGTCATAGAGGATATTACAAGAAGCTTATAAGAGGATATTCATAGATTTCTGCACCAATGGATAAGTTGTTGAAGAAGGACATTAAATATCAATGGAATGAGGAGTGCTAGCGAAGTTTGGATATCTTGAAGGAGAAGATGGTGACTGCGCCAATTTTGTTGTTCCCTTATTAGTCAAAGGATTTTCATGTGCATGTGGATGCATCATCAATAGAGCTTGGATCAATATTGAAACATCTAGGACAAGGTGATATAGATCACCCTATAACATTTGCAAGCAGGAAGTTGTTAGATTCTAAGAAGAAATACAATACCACTGAAAGAGAAGGTTTAGCTATGGTATATGCATTGCAAAAGTTCATACATTATTTTTTAGGACAACATTTTAAGATGTTTACAGATCACTCTGCTCTTAGATATTTGGTCAATAAGTGAGTGTTGGGGGGAAGAATATGCATGTGGTTATTGTTGTTTCAGGAGTTTAATTTTGAAGTTGTGGTGAATCCTGGAAGATTGAATGTAGGGACAGATCATGTATCAAGGATAACTAATGGATAAGAACCAAGAAGTTTGGAAGATAACTTTCATGACGCTCAAATATTTTCAGTTCAGATTGCATATGAGTATTTTGTTGACATTATTGAGTTTTTGAGTATTGGATTTTCCCCAAGAGAATTTAATATTGCGTAGAAGAAGAACTTGGTAATTAGAGTTGCAGGCTAACAATTACACTTATATAACCTTGGAGAAGATAACATTATGAGAAGATGTGTTATGGAGCATGAAAGGGCTATCATTTTAGCAAAATAACATGAAGGAATAGTTGGAGGACATTATGCAGGGAAAGATATTGCGCAAAAGGTATTGCACGCAGGATTATGGAGGCCAACAGTTCACATGATGCAAAGGAGTACTGTGAGAATTGTGATGTGTGTTAGAGAGTTGGAAATCCATCCAGAAGGGATGAGATGCCATTAAGACCTCAGTTAACTTTGAAAGTGTTTGCTAAGTGGGAATTAGACTTTGTAGGTCCAATTAGTCCATTAGCTATAAGATCAGGGGAAAGATATATTATTACAAAGACATAATACTTAACTAGATGGGTTGATGCAACAATAGTGAAATATTGCAGTGCAGATACTGCAACACAATTTTTTATTGAGAAATTAGTTACAAGGTTTGGATGCCCAAGAATTTTGATGAGTGATCAGGGGACTCATTTTATCAACAATACTATATAGGCAATGCTTGAAGAATTTGAGATATATCATCAGAAGAGCACTCCTTACCACCCTCCAGCTAATGGAACAATGGAAGCATTTAACAAGATTTTGGAGAATGCCTTAACAAATATTTGTAATGTAAACATAGATGACTAGGATATCAAGGTACCAACAGTGTTATGGGCTTACAAAACTACATGCAAAAAGATAACAGGGAAAACACCTTTCGGGTTGGTGTATGGACAAGAATCAGTAGTTCCATTGGAATATTTGATACCTAGTTTGCACATTCAAACAATTGAAAACATGACAGAAAGAGGCGCAACACATGAAATATTGGTTCAACTCATGGAATTGGAAGAATAAAGGATTATAGATAGTTTCCATCAAGAAGTATAGAAAGAAAACGATAAAGCTTGGCATGAAAAACATATCAAGAAGAATAAATTTAAGGAGGGAGATTTGGTTCTCCTCTATGACAGTAAGTACTTACAACACCCAAGGAAGATCAAAATGCATTGACTAGGGCCTTATGAGATAAAATATGTCATATATGGAGGTGTTGTGCAACTGCAAGATTTAACAAGAAAGGAGATTCAAGGTTTGGTGAATGGTAGTCGATTGAAACTGTACAGGGACAGTCGACCTACTAAATCTTAGTAATTACAATGTGGAAAGTAGAATTGTACATATTGTATATAGTAGGAGTTAAGAGAATAAAAAGGAAGAAAAAAGTGGAAAAATGAGAAAAATGCAAAAATAAGTAGGTAGAGGAATAAGTGACAAACAAATAATTGAAGGATACAACGTGCAAAAGAAGTTAGAAAGAGGTATGATAGAACCTGAAGACACTACGTCATAGAAAAACATGACTAGATAGAAAACACATCACGATGGGACAAAAAGTGGTCGAAAAAAGAAAGACGATGACCAGAAAAGTGGGATATGACAGAGAATTTATGACAGACATTATAAAAGAAGGAAACTTGCAAAGTAAGCTTCATTATGACTTAGATCGAATGAAGAGCTAAGGAGAGAAAGTCGAGAAAAAACATAGAGTGACCAGGTATCCCTTAGTCTTAGCAACGATTCAAAGAAGTAGGATCGAGAATTTGCAGTATGGCGCCACCCAAGGTTGGAGCACCCATTCAAATGTCAAGGAGAACCCATAGTAACACGATATCACCACAAGAGAAAGTACCAGAAGTGGAAAAACCTAGTGTACAAGAAGGATTCGTCGACGTAGATGCGATCCCATCGCCAGAACCAATTATCCCAACACCGGTCGAAGAATAGGAGCTAAAGAATAGGCAGAAGGCCATGAACATATAGGAGAGGCTGATAAGTGTGCAAGGACTAAAGAATCTACAGGTATAAGTGAAATCAATCTAGGTCAAAAACAAGATGAGACTAGCTCAACTAGAGCCATTATAGCAACAAGCAGAGAAGATGCAGACATAATTGGATGCATCTAAGGGCCAGCTGGAAAATATTAATTAGAGGCTGAAGAGATGATGAAATAACATCTCACTGTGTAGACCGTGGAGTCTGTTGTAGAGAAGCACACAAAATTGAAGACTTGTGATGAAGAGATGACATGAATATTTGAGGTGTTGGAGAAGTCTATCAAGGAGGCAAACACCGCCTGAGTGGCTCGAGACGAGCCACATGTAAGTTTTGGGGGCATGTTGGAGCAGGCTATTTTGGGAGAAAATTCTGAGGAAAGAGTGCAACAAATGAGGCATCCAGCTAAGCAATGGACCAAAGGAAGCAGTGTGCGCCAGGGAAGAAGGAAAAGTAGCGTGCAAGAAGGAAAATGAAGAAGTGCATCAAGAATTAAGGAGAAGAAGCGTGAATTAAAATCAATGAATAAAGACCGACCACACGAAGGAAGTTATTTTTTGGACAAAACTAATCCATGAGGGTTAGTGTTTTTGGTTATGATGTAATGGGTTTTTACCCAACCTTTTGTAGTATAAATAGGATGTATGAGGTAGATAGGAGGGGTCTTGAGTTTATCTATCATCTAGTTTTGGCAAGATTGAGTATTTTGGAGAACCTTTGAGTTTTGAGTCGCAACTATTGGTTTTGGTTGAGAGTTGTGGAGCTCATATGGAGTTAGTTTTTGAGATGTATGGATTGTAACTAAGGGTCAGGTCGCAAGCTATGGAGCTTGGTATGACACTGGTCAACCTCATGGAGTATGACAAAATTTCGATGTAATGCACGCAACGCCCTATTTTGTTGAATATGAATAAAGAAGATAGATCTTTGTGGACGTAGCCAAGGGGTTGAACCACAGTAAAACCTTTGTTATTGTGTGGAATGTTGTCTTTTATGCTTCGATATGCTTATTATGTTGAATAAATGAATGGATAGATGAATCTGTTAAAGTTAAATTACAATGCACACTATATTAGTTATGCAAAATGAATGTAAAAGTTTAAATGAATGACAGCTTTGATGAATGTTGAATGTTGAAGTAGAAGAAGAAGAGGTATAAGTAGTAAGCCTAACATCCACATAAGTTCCATCCCTTTTATGACTACATATATGTGGGTCCTATAGTCACCCATAATCCATCTCAGGTGAGACTGCACTGTGCACTCTGTGCACAGTGTTTCCTTCTAGTTTACTAGAGGGGTCGATGGTTTCTAGGGTTTTGTTGGAGAACTAAGGTAGAAACTGGGTCATCCCATACATCCAACGGTCCCCATGCATCCAATGACAGGACATGGGCCAATCTCCCCTTCTACATTATGGAAAGGGATATCTTGGATGACATCATGGTGTGGTTGGCTGACTACCAACCTTCTTTCTTGGAGGTCCAATATTAATTCGAAGTGAGAACCAAAAAATCACAGGAATAGAGGCAGGTAGTTGCTACTTCCCAACGCTGAGACAAGGATTTTTCATCCAAGATACAAAATTATGGTTCCAAGGATCATGGCTCACCACATTCATAGGAGTGCATGCACAATGGTGATAGATCTGAAGCAGAAGATGAGGGTGCCATGAAATGGAAATGGTCTCCAAAAACTCAGGTCTCACCCTCTACTGACCTTGACACCTTGACACCAACACAAAAGAGCACTATCCACCCTCACCACTTGTAACTCCAATCAACGAATAGGTCCCAGCTACTTCGGCCCATCCGAAGCTATGACCTGGTCAGGGTTCAGGAAAACTCCAACACACAACTACTACCATGAAGAAGTTAGAGGTTGGCTCTCCCACACCATAGGCTAGCCAACAAGTCACCAAACTGATGAAGGATATTCACACTCAGTTATCTAGATATATGATGTTTCAAAATTATATGGTGGGGAATTTTGACACCCTATCTCAACAACTATATTTACCTTCCCCACCAAGATCCATGCCATGGGACCACCAGTCTATCGGAGCTTCGGAACTGAACCAAAGAAGAATTATGAATTTCAACTTTATTTCCTTGGTACCCTTCGATTCAACCAAGATAGAGCTTGACATTTTACAAATTCCTACTCCCGAGCTACAAGGTTTTGTCACTACCATGCTCTATAAGCTCGAGGAGTGAAACCAAACTCTCGCCCACAAGCATGCCTAATTGTGCCTTCAGTTTGATCAGGAACTCTCTAGTCATCTAGACACGAGGTCCTAGTTGCAACAAGAATCAAGCATGCGCCAAGAAATTGAAGATGCCAGACAAAACCTCTAGACCTTGCATCTTGTTGAGTTTATTGTACACACAAAAAATTATCCCCAATATGAAGCAACTCTAGCCAGTTGTGCCAAATTATTCATTGTACTGAATGAAGCCTATTCATAGGTTTGTCATAACATGTGGGTATAGTCAGAGATCCTGACACCAAAAAACATTAAAGTGGTTACTAGTGCATTCATCTCCTGGAATCTCAAAATACAACACTTCGAGCACGGATTCAATAACTAACACTGGAGGAGATAGAACTACAAAAAAAGGTTGCAACGACCAAAGTTGTTGTCTGGGATAGCTTGAATAGATTGAAGGAATTTTGAGGGGTGGTCGATCATAAATTTATCTTGTGGAACCATTTGCAAAGTCCCCCCAAAATGACTTTTATTAATGAGTTGCCTGGCACAACAAAATACTAGCCTGGCCTCTCTACCTCCAGGTGAGCGACCGACGACGATGGAAAGGATTGTGTCTAAAACTAAAGAGATTGTTTCCATCCAGACTGAGCAGTAAAGAATATAAGAGATAATCACTATTGCAGTTGATAAGGCCTTAATATTGTATATCGAGTTGATAGACACACAGGTTATTGTCAATCCCTTGATCGAGAAAATAGAAAGCGCTGACCTGATATCCCATCAGGTCACAATAGTCGATGTAGATGTGGTTGTTCAGCTCACCCAAGAACTTCATGGAAACCTCATTGAACATGATATACAATTTAGGAGTTCATTCAAGAAATCATGACAACGGTTCTATCTGTCGCATCAATCACTTAGTGAGGAACTTGGCTCGAGGACAAGACAAATAATAGTGGCGGGGGCATGTTGACACCCAACTTTTTTGGTAAATATCATGCGTGCGCACACAAAAAAGTTGTGCATTCCTATTCTAGTTTTGCACATGCTTAAGAAGTTGCTCGATGGGTGACAAGAGGCATGCACACCAGTTAAAGTTATTCAAATGCACATCGGCCCAAGTTTTGTGATGTGCGCTAATAATTAATAAGACACCACATCACGTTGGGATCAAGAAAATAATCCATCCGTATTTATGAGAGGAACGAAATGAATAACAGATTGGATGCCATAACACAGAGATATGGAGAACAACAATACATATCCAGTGAAAAATAAATTCTATTGAATAAATAAAATAGGATGAAACTATAAAACTGCAGAACTAAAACAACTTGCTCGAATGGTGGTAGTTATCTCTAAGAAGAGATGTGGATGGTATGTGCATCCTTATGAGAAAAATGATTAAAATAAGGCTCCAGAGGACTTTTTAGCATTACTCATGAATGCCAAAACCCTAGACATCCAAAAACCTAACCCTAGGAGATGAAATGCCAAAATTTATGTGGGCCCCAATGGGTAAGTTGGTACCTCAACTTCCCGGGTTCGTAACTTTTGAATACAACCTCTGCTTTAGGCACGTGATAGCCTATTGGAAACTTCTTTTAAAGAACTACACAATATGTCGTCAAATTCTGACTCAGTATACAATTTGATTGTGGCAAGCCAAAAAAACATTGTTTAGGGTTCTAAAACGGCCCTGGAAGTACAAAACAATGTATCGACATGAAAAGTTCCAAAATAAGTCAATTGTATTAGGTGGGAGGCCACCAATCTCCACCTGGAAGATGTGTAGGGATTCATATAGCCCTAGAAGTGTAGAACCCACAATTACAAAGAAGTACAAAAGAACATGTTGAACTAAAAAATGTCAAGAGGATCCAATTGGAATAGGTGAGTGGCCACCAATATCCATCTGGATCAATCCTCCCCTGTTAGGAGGAAATTTTCTCCACTGTGTTGAGTGCCCCCATAAGGTGAGGAAACTTTTGTTGAATTTGGCCCTGGGTGAACCACTTTCCTTGGTGTAGGATTTGCCCTACCTTAACAACTTGATAAATATAGATCCTCTTCTTGTGAATGCCCTTGACCTGTGTGTCCACTATCTGATTAGTGGATTCATGTTCCATGCAATCAAGATTGAGCTTTGTTGGTGTCAATTGTTCTGCAATTTCTGAGGTGTCCAATAATGGTGGAAAATATGATCGAAGGAGGTCCACATTGAACACTAGGTGCAAGCCAAGGAAGGGTGGAGTGTTGAGCTCAAATTCATTGCTACCCACAGCCTTAGTGATAGTGTAAGGACCATAGCGAGGTGGGTGGAGCTTCCAATGGGTCCCTGTAAGGCTCTCTTTCCGCAAATGTAACCAGACCTTGTCTCTCACCTGAAACTGGTGCGGTACCCAGTGTTGATCATGGCGCTGCTTGTACTTAGCATTGGATTTATGCAAAATCTCATGGAACTATTGGCGGATGTGCTGAATCCACTCAATGAATTTGGTGGTTTTTTCGGCCTCAGACTGAACATGGGAAGATTCTATCTGTGTGGTTGTAAGAGGTAGTGCAACATCAATGGGACCCAAGGGTTGGAATCCCATCCCCACCTGAAATAGGATATGGTCATTGGAGCTATGAAGATCCATGTTGTAGCTGTGTTGAACATAGTGAAGACTCTCATCTCATGTACACATATGCTTGGATTTGTACATGCGCAGGATGTGCAAAATCATCTGATTGACGACCTTTGTCTGGCCATCAGTTTAGGGGTGGAAAGTAGTTGATTTAGAGAGCTTGGTGTCCAAAAGTGACCAGAGACTCGACCAAAATGTGTTGAGGAACTTGTTGTCCCAATCTAAGGTGATGACCTATGGTATCCCAAAATGGACCCACACCCATTTGAAGAAGAGATTGGCGGTATATGTTGTTGTGATGCTCTTTTTGCAGGCTGTGATAATGGCCATCTTCAAAAACCGATCAACCACCACAACTACACAATCATTGATGTTCTTGGTGGATGGAATGCTAGACATGTAATCCATCGATATGTATTCCCAAGGCCTCTCAGGAGTAGGAAGAGCGTTGTATAAGCCTTGCTTCTTGATGGTTGGATTGGAAATGGCACAAACAATGCAAGATACGATATACTTGTTGACATCTCGTCGAAGTTTTGGCCAATAAAATTGTTTCTATAGAACAACCACAGTTTTCTCCATGCCAAAATGTCCTGCCATCCAACTTTAGTGAGCCTCCCAAATCAACTTTGCACGCTTTCTTGTGGGAACATAGAGGTGGCCCGGATTGCATAACAGTCCATCCTAGATGTGAAAATCGGTGGCATTTTCTCCTGTACCCAAGAGCTGATAGGTGGTGGAGAAGTCAGGGTCACGTTGATAAAGTTGGGGCCACTTAGATGCCTCATGCCCACATGAATGGAGCATTGTGGTGAGCACAAAAATAGGAGGGTGACTAAGGAAGTCAAAGACATGATTTGTGCTCCCTATTTTATACTTGATTTTGAGATGGAACTGATGTAGTTATGTGGACCAATTTTTATGGCGGTTGTTTTGCAACTTCCCCTATGTTTGTATGAACTGCAGAGGCTTGTGATCAATGTGGATGATTGTCTCCTTTCCCAGAATGTAATGTTTCCATTAACGAAATACTTGCACAATGGAATGCATTTCTTTGTCATAGGTGGGGTATATTTGGATAGTATATGAGAGTGTCTCAATATGGTATAATACTGGATGATTTTGTTGAGTGAGAACTGCACCTACAACATAGTCAGGGGCATCAATCTCAATCTCAAACGGTTGTTGCAGATCAAGTACGGATAGTAATGGAAATGAGCATAAGCGTTGCTTCAGATCATCAAATGCTTGTTGTTGTGCCTTCCCCCATGTGAAATTTTCCTTGCCACCACCCTTGGTTACTTGGATGAGGGCCCATGGAATATGGGAGAATCCTAATACGAACCTTCGGTAGAAGTTGGAAAGTCCCAAGAAGATATGAAGCTCGGTTAGTGTGGTTGGGTCTTGTCAGTTACGAATGACTTGGATCTTATATAGATCCACATGTACCCCATGCTTATCAACAATGTAGCCCAAGTATTGGACCTTGTTCATGCCAAAGGAGCATTTTTCCAAATTGGAATATAGCTTGTGTTGTCGTAGAGTTCCCAAAACCTATTGAATATGTTGCATGTGCTCCTCCCATGTTCTGTTGAAGATGAGGATGTCATCCAAATATACCACCACAAAATATTTGGTGAAGGGTCTCAATACATCATCCATCAATCCCATGAAAGTTGTTGGGCATTTGTTAAGCCAAAGGGAATGAACAACCATTCGAAGAGACCTTCTTTAGATTTGAAAGTTGTCTTCCATACATCATTTGGTTCAATGGGAACTTAGTGGTAGCCATACTTTAGGTCAATCTTGTTGAATAAATTTCCCCCCTTGAGTTGGTCAAGAAGGTCATCAATTCGGGGAATTGGGTACCAGTTCCTGACTATGATTTTGTTTAATTCTCTGTAATAAATGGAGAGCCTCTAGGTCCCATATTTCTTCTGCACCAACACAAATCGGGCTTCTATAAGGGGAGGAGTTGGTTCGGATGTGCCCCTTTTGAAGCATCTCTTGTATCTGGCACTTGATTTCGTAATTTTCCATCAGCGAGTGATGATATACTGGTCCATTAGGAAACGATGCAAAGGGGGTTAGATCAATTGGATTATTTACTTGGAAGTGCGTCGGTACCTCACTAGGTGAGGAGAAGATGTCTCTGTACTCTTCCACGATCCTCTCCACTTTCTTATGCTGCAAAGAGAGGCTCTGTGTAGAGGTCACGAATGTGGCAGAGACCTTCTACTTACTGCGAGCACAGATGACAAAGAATATGAACTTCCCAGTTTTTGAAATGACCTTACTGCATTTCTTAGAAGAGATTAAAGAAATAGAGATAGGCGATTCTCCCTATGGTATACTATACAATTGTCTACCCAAAGTAATAATAACATTGTGGGCTCTAGAATCATACACAACATGTCGCTTCCACAAATATGGTTGGCATAAAATAACATCACAAACTTCAAGGGGATCAATATCATACAATACCTGATCTTTGAAGGGCTTGATGTTGTAGGGTATATGACACTATTGGCTGACAGAGAGATCTCGTCCTTGGAGAAACCAGCCGATGGTGTAGGGTTGCGGGTGTGGTGTGATCGGCAGGTCCAACTGCTTGATGACCTCTGTTGAAATCAGGTTCTTCTCACTACCTATATCAACAATAAAATGCAACAGAGTCCCCTTTACCCACATCTATGAACAAAAGAGGCGTTCCCCTTCCTCTGGTTCTTCTGGTTCGCTTAGATGGACTTTGGTGGTAGAAATAGTGGTACTAGGTTCGACATCGATAATCCACTGCCCACTTTCTGGATTTGATTCAGAGTCAGAATCTGCCTCTGACTTGGAAGCTTTCATCTTGACGACCAGTGACTACTTGGAGCGACATTCTTCGGTGTTGTGGCAAGGGATTTTATGGTACTCACACCACTTTCCCATGTCCTTCTTAGACTTCTCATTACCCTTCTTAGGTTGCAGCTTGGACTGGTTGTCCTGAGAGCGACCATATTTTCTTTGTCCTTTGTTTGGTGGGTTGGGGTTGCCTTTTCCCTGCTTCGATTGTGAGGAATTTGCTGATCCAAACTCTCGCCTCTTTTGCTTAAATTTATGCTCGATCTTGACAACATATCTATAAGCCACACCTAACGATACGATGTCCAGAAAATCCATTTTTGTTTGGACATATTTGTGTAGAAAACCATGGTATTTGAGCACCAAATGTCATTTCGAGTCTTTGATACCCAATTTGGTGCGCAGAGTATGGAAAATATTGGTGAAATCTGGTACTATCATGTCCCTTTATTGACGTAGCATGGTCCATATTGTGTACTGGTCCTCGTAGCTTCCAATGGCATCCCTGAAGGAATCCCAGGTGGGGGCGACCGAAAATATTGTAGATTCCTCTATGGCTCTTTTCTCAGAGTATGTATCCCACCAGATCTTAACATGGGGGATGACCTTGAGGAGTGAAAACATAACATTTTCCCTATTGGAAAAATTGTGGACCGAAAAATAGCCTTCGAGTATATTCAACCATTTATCTACAACATTTGCATATATTAGTCCTTCAAATAATGTAATATCCAAATTTACTTGTACCTTGAAGGGGGTTGCATGGCCGCTTGATGACAATGCATCTCCTGTGGGTAGTCGCCGAAGGATTTGTACAAAGTTTTCCATGAGTTGTGATCGAGTTTGGCGCGACCGATTTTACAAAGGCTCGACTGGTTTGAGTCCCAACTTCTTGTACCCAGATCTTGTTGGGGGCATGCACAAAGAAAAACAAATGAAGAGAAGACCACTCTGATACCACTGATCCAGATTTATGAGCGAAACGAGATGAATAACAGATTGAATACCATAACAAAGAGATACAGAGAACAACAATTTATATCCAAGGAACAATAACTTCTATTGAATAAATAAAATAGGTTGAAACTGTAAAACTGCAGAACTGAAACAACTTGCTAGAATGGTGGTATATATCCCTGAGAAAAGATGTGGTTTCTACGTGCATCTCTCTAAGAAGAATGATTACAATAAGGCTCCAAAGGCATTTTTAACATTACTCATGAATTCCCAAACCCTAGACATCTAAAAACCTAAACCTAGGAGATGAAACGCCAAAAGTTATGTGGGCCCCGATGGTTAAGTTGGTACCTCAACTTCTCGGGGTCATAACTTTTGCATACAATCTCTGTTTTAGGTGTGTGATAGCCCATTGGAAAGGTCTTTTCGCGAAATATACATTATGCCATCGAAATCTGACTTTGTTTGCAATTTGTCTATTAAGCCAAAAAACCACTGTTTAGGGCCCCAAAACGTCCTTGGAAGTATAGAGAGATGTACTGACATGAAAACTTCCAAAATAATCCAGTTGGATCAGGTGGGCAACCACCAATATACACCTGGAAGATGTGTAGGGATTCAGACATCCCCAAAAGTGTAGAACCCACATTTACAAATAAGTACAGAAGAACATGTTGAACCAAAAATTGTATAGAGGAGCAAGTTGGAATAGGTGGGTGGCCACCAATATCCACCTAGATCAATAATCTTCAGGAAATCTCCCTGATGATTGCTACAAGCAACACGAGGGATCGTGGAGCAGTAAGGAGATGATCTGAAAAGGTAGTTAAGATTTCTATGATTCCAAAGAGGCTATGTGGAATGGAGGCAAGTGACAGAAGCGTACAGGACTGACAGTCAAAGGAGAGAATGGGGCATAACTGAAAGTGAAAGAGCACCAAAGCTGAGAAGTAGATAAAAGGGAGCAACAATGACAAAAAGAAGGTTGTTGATGGTTGTGGGTATTGTTGTTGTTGTTATTCCATGTCAATGAGCTCACTCTTAGCCTATGTTTGTAATGTCTCTGGTTGTAATTCGGAGTCTGTCATATCTGTAGAGTCTAAAAGAAAGTGCATGGTGCTATGTAATGTAACACTAGGAAAATGTATAAGAGAGCATGACTCTATTACTATCAATTGATGAGTTTCTTAATGTATGTCTATGAATGGTTGAATGAAGATAATAAAGTTGCAATGATTCTAGTCTTGTGATGTCTTGATCATGTGTCAATTGAATGTGTGTGTTGTTGTTATACATTGTTAGTTTTTAAGTAGTTTTTAATGGATTATATAAATGCAAACCCGAATGGATTTTTGTGTAATTAGTCCTTCATCACCAACATAAGACCAAATGGTCTCGTGATCCTCATGGCGTCTCGGGTGAGACCTTCTTTAGTCTTTGGCTGAGGATTCATATGTCTATGCCTTGGGGATTTTGTTGGTCAACTCTGGAGGAATCCTAGGTCTTGAACCCCCCAACATTAAGAAGGACGCGCACAAGCGTAAATGACCCAACAATAGAGAATTCTGGATCAATTAAGGAATTTCAAGACACATCTAAAGCATATAGAACCAAGTTTGTAATCAAGTTTGAGCCTTTGGGTCCTTAACTAAGGGGCACCATGGTCTCCATCACTTGCTTTCCCTTCCTTTGGTTAGAGCTTACTGATATCGATGTAGTGTTCCACAAAGACTATTGAATACCTTAGGTCGAAGGTTCTATCATTGGATCCTTCCTCCTCCAATTTTTCTTTGTAAATTTGAGCTTAAATTCTCTCTCTAAGTGTCCATAAGAGGGATGACACACACATCAAAATGGTATACCTATAAAGTCAATGACCTTATAGTAGCCCTTCCCCTTAACTTCCAATGAGATCTCTTCAACTAACCCTTCATGCAAATCAACCTCCACTAATATTCATGTAATCGTGCATATATTTATGCTTTTGTAATTTCCATCTACCTCCAAAAGAGACCCTATGGAGTTCCCTATGACCTTTAATACATCCTTCAACTAAAATTCCAAAGGTATCTTTCAAAGCTTGATTAATATTGGTTGTATAAATAATCTCTCCAGTGTTGGATCAAACCATGGGCTCCACCGTTAGAAAGTTAGAAGAGCATTGTCCACCACCATCTTTGACCAAGAATCCCATCTACATCCTAATCAAATTGAAGAATGAAAATTTTCCATCCTTTTAGAAGTAGGTGACATTCATGTCTATAACCATGTAGGGTTTCTCATGTTTATCTCATCCATACCTTCATACTA
>ML809438.1:117539-138442 GCA_009831015.1 Picea engelmannii | reverse complement strand
TACACAAAGATTTTACCCTAGAAACGCAAACCGGGAAAACCAACAACCTATTTAAAGTCACACCTCTAAGATTTTTATTCATCATCATATATCTTCATTATTTACAGTAAAAAATATATATGATCCTGAAACATCTAAAACCCATAATCCATTGACCCATATTAGTCATATCTCATAATTCCTTAACCGGAATTAGAAAACCATCAACAAAAACCATGTGCTGAAAACATGCTAAAAATGCATGCAAAAAACTGCCATTTTTTTTCAGGGGATCTGCCCCCTTGAGACCCCCTGAATATGGAGGATCCGACCCCCTCGGACCCCTTGGGAAAGGATGGATGCCCCCCCCATATAACCCCCTTATGACCCTCTTGCGCTCCTGACAGAACACGATGATGATGATGATGATGATGATGGTTGGTATCCACTGAGTCTAAATTAGGTTTAACAAACCTTAAGAAAGGTAAGGAATGACTTAGTTTGCTTTAGAATTTTATTTATATTATCAATTTTTTTTAAGAGAAACATTCCTAAATCACTATAGTTTTGATGATTTAAATGGTTAGGAAGATTAGTATTGTAACAAATATTTTGAAATTGTGATCTAATGTGGGTATACATTGGGCATTCTAAGAGAAAGTGTTTTTCATCTTCAACCCTCTTAGTTCCACAACCTGACAATTTATTTCGACCCACAACATTTTAGGAATTTTCCAATGCCCTATTTCACTATGGAGCTTATCAAAGTTTGTTCTAATTTTAGCAACGTTGATTTTCTTCTTTACTCTAGTCAAAACATAGAGATACTTTTGACCTTCTAGATTAGAGTTGATCACCTCCTTATATATATATAGTTTTATCCTCTAATTCTTTATTGCACCACAATTTCTCCTTGATTTTAGATGTAATATTTTTAATATTATTGTTATTTTGTAGAGTGACCTCTTTCTTAACTCCCCAATGGTTTAGCCAATACTTGATGTTCTTATGCCAATTGTGGTTTAGTTGTAGGTGGTTTTGACTAGAGTTTGAAGCAGTCTTAGGAAGCTTATTTTCTTCCATGTTGTTTATCTTGTTCTTGTACAATAGACAACTAGTCATAACCATGTTCTTAATGGGGGGAAGACTAGATTCTATAAGGAGGATAAAAAAGGGTGTATTTCCTTTAATTTTGAGGTTATAAGTTATAAAACATTTTTGTATTTGCTCTATATTTCTCCATAATTCTCTAGAGACGTTGTAGCCCCAAATTTCATAGCCATATAAGATAACATGAGTGATGAGAGCCTCAAAGGGGACTTTCTTCCTATCCCATAGCCAAATGTCCACTAATTTACAACTATTTTCAAGTCCATACTAAGCTTTTCACCCTATATTTATCATTTTCTCAATGCTATAGTTGTAGTTAAGCTTATGATGAAGATTGATTCCGATAAATTAGTATTAAGTCACTTCCTTGAAGATTTTGTTGTCACACATGAAATTAACGTAAGTGATCTTTTTGGATTTAATTATCGTAACCTTTGTTTTGTTAGTGTTAACAGTCATACCTATACTAGAGAGAAAATCCTTGAGAGTTTTTAGTTTCTTTTCTAGATCATAGGGACTCCTCGTCATAAGAACAATATCATCAACATAAAGAAGAATGATGATGACTATATCAACAAGAGTCGGGCCAACACATCCTACTTCTTCCAAACAACCCTCTAACATGTCGATGTACAAGCCAAAAAGAGAAGGGGGCAAGTGTTATAACCCTAATTTGCACCAGACATGCTTACCTAGCCTCAGACCATCTCAGATTCCTTCTTTTCCAAAACACTAATTAACAACTCTTCTTAAAAACCCCTTTTATAAAGCCCCACATGCCCTGCTTCATTACTGCACGTGTGTACACGCTAGCTGACCCAAGACAACTCGCGTGTACCTACAAAAGCACGGAAAAAGGAAAGTTGTTGATGGAACACACAACTTTGGGTAAGTTAACTAAACCTTTCGACCATGCATGGACGGTCACTCGACCAAATACCTAGCTTATTCTAGCCTATAAAATAAGGGTTAGGGGTCCCATTTGAAAGGAAGGGAAAACATAGTAAAGAAACTCTACCCAAATTCGTATTCCCCTTTGCCTAAGATTTTGCAACCATTTTGTGATTTCAACGAATAAGAGAAGCAAGTGTGTTAGTAGTTGGTGCACAATAAAAGAGGAGCCCAGGACCAGATTCGTGGAGTAGTGGCCGGCTTCATCATTGTAAGTTGCTTTAATGAAGTTAATAATAAAGAAGTACTTTTCTCGTCCCATCATATGACGTTTTCATTGTTTATTGCGTACATGTTGATTAAATCTCTAACCCATGAATCTGTAGATCAAATGCATGCGGATTTCTTTGTTTGTCTTTTATGAATGCAGGTTAGCCTTGGGAGGAGAGTTGCAGTCAAAGAGCGACCAAGCGTGAAGAGGGATCGATATCAAACGTTAGAAATAAGGTATGTTCACTTGATCTTCTTAACTGTGTATTTGTTTAAGAATAATGGGGATTAGGTTTGGGATGATGGTAAAAAGTAGGAATCTTTAGGTATTTTCTGCATGCATGATAAAACCCTTAGTGCTAGTCCGTAGGAGGGATTTCCCACCCACAACAGAATTGGCGACCGTACTGGGGACTCTCTAGGGTTCTTTGGGGATTTTTTATTGGGTATTTTGAAATTGGTTTTACTACCTTTTTTGAGTTTCTACAAGAAGTCTGAGTGTTCAGGAGTTCTGGTTCCCAATACCAGTCTTCCCTGCTCTTCTTACCAGACTATTTCTTTTCTGTTTTTGAGAGTCTTAAAAGACATACACGCCTTGTAGTGAGACAACCTGCGTATGCACACACCCTACCTTTAGTCAGCCCGCGTATGTACACCTGCTGATGAAGTTCTACCTGCGTGTCTGAGAACCCATGAAATCATTCTTAGGAAGAGGCAGTCATCCTCTCCCCTGTGGAAGTGATCCTTCTCAAGGATCTTCTGGGTCCTTCTAGGTCTCTGATTGAACAGTCCATAGTCAGGTAAAAACCTCAGGATTAGCTTTGTTTTGCTAAATTTTTCTTGCCTCTTCTTTGTCAAAGTAAGTTTTTTCACCTTTAAGGGGTTCTGGTTTTCAATACCAGTACTCCCTGCCTAAGCTTAGCTTCTTGTCCTCCTTTTTTGAGGAAAAACAGAGGCACACGCAGCCTGTAGTGGGCTTGAATGCATGCATACGCGTCCTGTCTTTGGGCAACCCGCGTGCATATCCTGGTTGTTGAAGTGACAGTCGTGTGTCTGTCTAGAAAATTTTGAGGAGGCAGTCATCTTCTTCCCTGTCAAGTTTTTACTGCCCAGGTTTTTCTTGTTTCTTTCTGGTCTCTGTCATAAGCAGTTTTAGCCTAGGTTGTATTCCATCATAGCTTGCTTTTTCGTTTAAAATATTTTTTGTGTTTCCTAGCTTTTTAAACTTATTTTTAGCTTGAAATTTTCTGAAAAATGAGTTGCATTTTAAGATTCATGGGGGGGCATGAATCGTGCATTCATCAGTTTCTTTTAGAATCTTTTTTTATTTCTTCTTTGATTGGAAGAAAATATAAAAAAAAAACTTAGTTTTTTAGATCTCTTTCTTTCCTGGCATTTTCTTTGCATTGTTATTTGAAAAAGAAAATGAAATTAGCATAGCATTGTGTTTTCTTCTAATTTTAAAAGCATTTCAAAAGGAAAAAAATAAGAAATATAATCATTCTTTGCCAGTGTTCATATAAGTTTCATCATTTTTCGCAAGAGTCTTAACACCATCAGTTGCACTACCGTACCCTTTTGAGTAAATCAAGCCAGTAAAAAGAGCACTAATTAAAATTTATTAGACTTTATGTTTGTAGGGTCCATCAACTAGATTAGGCTAGAGCCTTGATTTAGGTTGGAGAGGAAACTCTTCAAGGCTATGAAACAAACATACAAGTCTGTGCTAAGGAGTGTAGAAGTCTAGTAACATGGAAATTATCCGGGACCCCCCTCTAACACAGGGGCTAAACATAAGGTCGTGTACAGAAAGGTAGTGGAGATAACCCCTCCAAAGCTGGACCAAGCATAGTGGGGAACGCATATAGAGGACTTGTCTTGGGATTCCGTTGATTGCATTTTCCAAGGAGCTTCGTGGGTCTCGAATCTGTTCTAGGTCCTCAATCGTCTTCCGAAACACTTGCTTTTGATACCCTTGATAGGTTTCGGGATTGATACCCTTCTCATTGCGGTCCACCCGACTGTCGACTGTACCTACCTGTTGATTGTTCACGAGATGGCAACCTAGTTTCCTTTATTTTAGGAACTTACACAGGTGACCGCAGGGGTATACCGCAGTACCTAGGGAAGACATCGAGCCACACTTTACAGAGTATACCCGGAGGGTGCTTCCGTATTCGAGTTGCACTTGCACCGGTAATTTGCTCTAGTGTTGGTTGGTGTAACTGTTCTTCCAACTAGTTAGTCGTTTGCTTGATTTGCCTTTAGGAACTTTTAGTGTGTGCTCTATGATCCCTAGTTTTCCATAGTGAGTTTTTCAGTTGTGGATTTGGGTCTCTAACCTAGGGTGGTAGTCCTCCCACTCTATCGGTTGAGAGGACTTTTCATTCTTTTGCTTAGAAACGAGGAGCCGCCTCTTTATAGGCGTTGTTTTGATAACACTGGTTCTTCAGAGTCAATGTGTGAGACTTTTACGGATTTGAACTATCCCACAAGGGGAGAACCTCTGCATAAGATATTCATGGCTAAATTTCCCAATGATACCAACCAAGGAACCCCTTCACAAGGGGATTTTTGTGCTTTTCCTTTCTTCGGAAACGTTGGTGTCCCTTTGATGGCCACTTTGTACATTCCTGGGTTGAATGTGGGATTACCGGTTTGGTTGGGTACCATTCCAAATGTCCCAAATTCTCTTGGCGCTTCTCAGTTAACCACTTTATGTCATGGGCACCCTGTTGATGTTTCTTCGTCAGCAAAGTCTTCTCCTCCTCCTTCTCCCGCCTCTGGTGAAAGTACAATTACTAGTAACCAAAAGTCTAAATGAAATAGAAAGAGGAAGAATAGGAAGAAGAAATCACCAACCTCTGCGAGTCATGTTGGATATAGGTCAACAACCTCTGCAAGTCACGTTGAAGACCAGCACCTAGCCTCTGCAAGTCATGCTGGGGGAAAGCACCCACCCTCTGCAAGTCATGCTGGAGGAAAACTTCCAGTCACTGCTAGTCATACTGGCAAAAGGTCTGTAGCCTCTATGAGTCATGTTATCGACCCATCACCAACCTCTACAAGTCAGGTTGGAGATGTGCATCCAGCCACTGGCAGTCATGTTGGGGGCATTGATTCTGTTGAGAAACCTAGACGGATAGGACGTAAACCTAAGTTCCCTTGTAAGATTTACAAAGGATATCACCTTACTCATTTGTGCCCTGGCCTTCCAAAGGTACGAAGATTGTGGCCCATGTCTGCAAGATCTTCTGATTCTGGGTATTCTGCGGTTTTCTCACAGTCTATTCATCGATTGGTTGAGAACATGGTCATGCCGATGCAGTCATTGACTGACCCCACTCCTCTTTTGTGGGGTGAGGTGCCTTTAGACTATGTAGTCTCTCAGCCTATGCAGCCATTGGTTGAGAAAGTGATCATGCCAATGTAGTCATCAACTGATCCCACTCCTCTTTTAGGGGGTGAGGTGCCTTTAGACCATGTAGTCTCTCATCCTATTCAACCATTGGCTGAGAAACTGGTCATGCTGATGCAGTCATCGGCTGATCCAACGCCTCTCTTGGGGGGTGAGGTGCCTTTAGACCATGTAGTCTCACAGCCTATTCATCCATTGGTTGTGAAAGTGGTCATGCCAATGCAGTCATCGGCTGATCCCACTCCTCTTTTGGGGGGTGAGGTGCCTTTAGACCATGTAGTCTCGTAGCCTTTTCAGCTGTTGGTTGAGAAAGTGGTCACACCGACACAGTCTTCGGCTGATACCACTCCTCTCTTGGGGAGTGAAGTGTCTACCGACTATGTTTTTAGCGTTTCTAGTTCAATAATTTCAGAACAAGGGGGCATTCTTCTCATTCCGAGTACACCCGCTCCAAGCCCTAGGATGGTTTCCTTTGATTGGAATGATCTTGTTGATCCTCTTCTTCCTTCTTATGCACCTTTTCAAATAAGGGTTGAAGTTAATTCAACAAACATTTATCGATGTATAGTGGATGAAGGAGCCTTCACAAGTATTTTATCCTCCTCGGTTTGGAAAGTCTTGGGATCTCCCAAGCTTGTGTCTACTTTGCATGAGCTGTTGGCTTTTGACAGACGTCCTAGTGATTTTTTAGGGGTTCTTCCTCAGTTTCCTATCTCGTTAGGTGGGAAAACTGTCCTTGTTGATGTTATAGTGGTGCAAGGCCCGTTAGATTTCAATATGCTTCTCGTGCGTGATTATGTATATGCTATGAATGTTTTGGTGTCTACATTCTTCCGGGTGATGTATTTCCCTCACAATGGAAGCATTGTCACTATTGACCAGCTGGAAATCACCATCCTAATTCGACGTTATTTCAGACTACCCCTTTACATGTTCCTAGTGTTCGTGTAGACTCGACCCCGCCACGGGTTAATTATATGGCATCTTATCCTCGATGTTCAATTTCTTTTGAGAAGGAACCTGTGCAATCATGTTTGCCTTCCTGAGACTTGGTCTCAACAATTGATTCATTGGTTTATCCAATGGGGGCTTGGGAGCCCTTGCTTCCCCCTCTTGGTACGACTGATTTTGAGTCTCCTTCTAAATCTAATCTCGTTGTTTTTAGATCCTCAAGCTATCGTACTTGTGATTCTTCATAGATAGACTATGCCAGTCCTGGCCAAAACCTCCATCTTCATATGGAATATGGTCAGTTTACTTCACCCTTTGGGACTGTTGACCCTCGCTTGCATGATTTCTCAGATTTTGAATTGCCTTCAGATGAGGCTATCCTTGAAGCCATGACTACATATTCTATACTGTGGGAGGACTTACATCGTGGTTTGTGTTTCCTTCCCTTATGGAAGACTTCTCAAGTTGACTATCGAAGAGACTCTTGGTATGAGCCTATCAGTAGGCTCTACCCAAACCAATTTCATATATGAGTCATAACCCCTTACGGGTCTTCTTTTAAGCTCTTTTCAGACCCTCTAAATGTGAAACGATTGTCGAGCGATCTTGTTGTCTTTCATGCTCATTAAACTGAAATTTGAAGGCACGTCTGTCCAACGGTAGTTTACCCCTTTTTTGGTCCGGATGGTCAACTGTACGAACAAAGGTATACTCTAGGAACTTCAGTTCTCTAGAAGAGTACTCTCAGGTATAATTTTAACCCTTTTTCGAGCCTGAGGGACTAAATTTATGAAAAAGGAACCCCCACAGAGTCCATAGTTAAGCTCTTTTCAGACTCCCTAAAATTGAAAAGATCGTTGAGTGAACTTATTATTTCACACTCATTAAAATGGTCAAGAAGAACATTCCTGACGGAGTCCATAGTTAAACTTTTTTCAGACTCCTTAAAAATGAAAAAATGGACGAGTGATTTTGTCTTTATCACACTCGTTAAAATGGTTTTGAATAGACGTGTTGTCGGTGCTAGTTTACCCCTTTTTCGAACTGACTAGAATACCTTCGAAAAAGGTACCCCATTGGAGTCTCCTTTTACGTTTTTCAGACTCTCTAAATATGAAAAACCATCGAGCTTACCTTCTCTGGGCTAGTTAAAATTACATCGAAGGACGTTACCATTGTGTGTTTTATTAATTGCATTTGCATACCCAGGTCTTTAGCCTAATGATGGCTCCATGTTGCTCTCAACTGAACCTTCTGAAGCATGCCTTATACTCAAGCCCTGTAGCACTTTTCCTCTACATCTTGACACCTTTGGCTCCTAGAGGATTTTTCCCGAGTGTCATTTTCTTGCATATGTCCCTTTGCCCTGAGCATCCCTGTGTTCTGTGCACTTGGAACTAGTATGTTTGCGACACTCGATCCTCCTTTGTAACGTATAATTCTTTTATTCTTTTTCAAGCTTTCCAACATTATTGAAAAAGACAAAAAAAAACAAATATACCCCAAAAAGAGGAAGGGAAAAGTGTTTTCTTTTTTGGCAGCACAATGAGTCGCCCTTGGACAAAGCACATCCTTCCATTTGTTCGTCAAGCTCTGGGATTTAATACGACCTTAGGAGGTTGTTCTCGCTACATAGAGTTGCGTCCTCCTCCATTTGGTTATTCTTCCAAACATATGGAGAGTTTGCGTTGCCTCCTAAATCGTGAACTTATGTCAAATGCCATGTTGCCTGAGTCTCATCATTTGTTGTGCTATTTCCCAAGGGAAGTTATACCAATCCTGAGTTCTCCCCTCTGCAGTTTGTCTCTTTCCCTCATGCTAGACCATCCTCAAAGACCAATCAAGTATTTGTTCAAAATCAATGAAGCCTTCAGTCTGATCATCAAGATTCTCTAGTCCACGACCGATGAGTCGTCGAAGACCTCTGGGTAGTGAAGTTGTACACTCATATTACACTCCTACCCAAGTTTTGAAGATTTTGAAGTTGTTGCTCGAGCTCTAAAGACCTCATCTCCAGTCATCAGGCCTTATCAACTTCTAGAAGATGGATACTCTACATGTATATCTTTTTTATTTCAAGATGTAGCTCCGTTGTGTATTTCTCGCGGCTACACTTTATATAGTTATATGACATGGATCTACAGTGTATTTGATTGGTAACCATGATTTTATTTTATCTCGAGCATGGGTATGCCCACCTCGGTGAGACAATTATTATTTTGCAGATGACACCTCCTGATTTCTGGTCCCTAGGCTCACTTGTTAGGAACATCAGTGAAGATTGTTAATGTATTTCGGCCATCTGATTCTCTTCTGACCTCACACATTAGGGGGCATCTATTATAACCCTAATTTTCACTAGACATGCTTACTTGGCCTCAGGCCATCTCAGATTCCTTCTTTTCCAAAACACTACTGAACAACTCTTCTTAAAACCCCCTTTTATAAAGCCCCACACGCCCTGCTTCATTACTGCACGCGTGTACACACTAGCTGACCCAAGACAACCCACGTGTACCTACAAAAGTATGGAAAAAGGAAAGTTGTTGACGAAACACACAACTTTAGGTAAGTTAACTAAACCTTTCAGCCATGCATAGCCAGTCACTCAACCAAATACCTAGCTTCTTCTAGCCTATAAAATAAGGGTTAGGGGTCCCATTTGAAAGGAAGGGAAAACATAGTAAAGAAACTCTACCCAAATTCGTATTCCCCTTTGCCTAATATTCTACAACCATTTTGTGATTTCAACGAAGAAGAGAAGCAAGTGTGTTAGTAGTTGGTGCACAGTAAAAGAGGAGCCCAGGACCAAATTCGTGGAGTAGTGGTTGGCTTCATCATTGTAAGTTTCTTTAGTGAAGTTAATAATAAAGAAGTACTTTTCCTATCCCACCATATGAGGTTTTCATTGTTTATTGTGTACATGTTGATTAAATCTCTAACCCATTAATCTGTAGATCAAATACATGTGGAGTTCTTTGTTTGTCTTTTGTGAATGCAGGTTAGCCTTGGAAGGAGAGTTGCATTCAAAGAGAGACCAAGCATGAAGAGGGATCGATATCAAACTCCGGAAATAAGGTATGTTCACTTGATCTTCTTAACTGTGTATTTGTTTAAGAATAATGGGGATGAAGTCTAGGATGATGGTAAAAAGTAGGAACCTTTAGGTCTTTTCTACATGCATGATAAAACCCTTAGTGCTAGTTCGTAGGAGGGATTTCCCACCCACAACAGCAAGGGACAACCTTGCTTGACTCCTATATTACAATTAATTTCTCCAACCGGCCCTCAATGTTCCTAAACTTGCCAATAACGTTCTCATAAAACCTTATCGCAATATCTCTCAACTTGAAAGGAACTTTTAGGTCTTCTAATCTATTCCAAAGGTTAGTTATGGGCATTATGTCAAGAGATTTTGTAAATTCAATGAAACGACACAATTTTATTATTATTATTATTGTGAAACTCCTCCATAATGATCCTAAGCATAACAGGGTGGTCCATAGTTGAATGATAGCTCCTAAATCTAGTCTGGCCTTTATATCCTTTTTTGTGGCTTTCTAGTCATACGTTGATCTTCTTTTCCAAAATAATTACATATAACTTGGATAAAAGGGAGCTAATCATAATGGTCCTATAATCAGATGGATTATTTTGATCCACACTTTTAAAAATAGGTACAATGAATCTTTTATTCTAGGGTTTAAGGAAGCCCTACTTGACTACTAAATTGAAGAGATTGTGGATGTTAGGAATGAGGATAGGCCCTCCAATTTTTAATATTTTTTCTTGGTATTCTTTGATGTTTGTAGATTTTTCTTTTGTGAGTTGTGTAACCTCAATTCCATGTTTTCTATAGAAAAAACATTCCTCCCCTATAGAAAGGGTTTGAGTGTTTTCCATGGCATCAAGGAATTTGTAAACCTATTTAAGGTAGGAATTCCAATCCCTCAAGGGAATCATATTGTTTTCTTTAGTTTTATGAGTTAGAATTTACTTCAAAAATTTCTTAGTATCTAACTTAGAGAGGTGCAAAAGCTTCTCTTACTTTCTATTTATATGGTACCTTTTTTTCCTTTTAATTAGGGATTTGTACCTATTTATCTTGTTGGATTTTAAGGACTCATTAGAAGTATCTCTAATGCTTTTTCTTGCAATCTTACAATCTTTATCATACAAAGGGTTGGTTGTTCTATTTTCCATTTTACATGACACCTCGATAGAGAACTTGTTAATGGAAGTAGAGAGGGTTGTCGTAAAGTTATGATAGAGGTATTTAATACTGTCTTTATTTGATAGGAGATTTAATTGATTATTTAAATCCTTTAAAAAAAGATCATCTTTATTTTTGTCGAAGATCAAATGCTTTTGGTTATCAGGGTTCTATTCTATGGGGGTTTGTGCATGAAAAGGTTTAAAGATAGGTTTAAATGCCTATGATCATGGTCATTTAATATGCCAAAAATTATTATTTGGTTGTAAATGGGGATATCAAATATCACATAATATACAACATTGTTGCCAAGCCCATGAATACATGTCATCCAATTGGATTTCGGCCACTTCACCAAACCATTACAAATTATTAGATCTTGAGAGTTGTGGATATTGATCAACTCATTACTCTCAATATGTTATAACTCTTCTACCCACGTATTTTTTTTTCCCTTTGTGGTTTCTCACTTCCAAACCTCTTAGTAGGACAGATGTAGGGTCACAATACCCTTGTCAAAATACCCTCACATCCACACCCTGCATCAAACCTAATTTTACCATGCAAAGGTGGGATATGTAATCCTCATAAAATACCTACAGATCCATATACCCACATCCCTGCAACTCGCAAACTCGCATACCCTCATCCATACAACCCGTAAACCCACAAAACACATACCCTCATCCCCACAACCTGCAAACCTGTATACCCGCATCCATGCAACCTACCCTCATTCTCGCATCCTCGCAACCCACAAACTCATATTCCCACATACCCACATGTTATAGTCTAAAAATTCCACATCTATGCATCCAAGACATTGGCCCATCCATTTGCATCCTTTTCCAAATCATATTGCTGAGGTTTCCTTCAAAAAACAACTTTTTGGATAATGTATGAGCCCTTCTGCACTATCAGAATGCATAAATGTGCATGTTTCATGCTATTCTTCTTGTGTACATACACGTGCTGCATGCTAGTTAGCCCGTGTTTACTTCGAAAAAATGCAAAAAAATATAATTGCACGTATTTCGATGGATTTTACGGGCTATGAAGGGTTTCCTAACTATTTTACCCCCTGTAGCCCTTCCCCAAACCGAATAACCATATCCTCCCTTTCAACCAAGGGAGTAATCTCTACAAGCCCCATCTTGTCCCTAAAGTATGCAAACTTTATGTTAGACAAAAGCTTCATCAAAATATATGTAGTCTGCTCATCAGTGGAGATATATTGGAGAACCACTTCTCCCTTACGAAATTTATCACGTAGAAAATAATACTTGATATCAATGCGCTTCGACCTGTCATGGAACACTGAGTTCTTTGAGAGCTTCACACAGTTCTGATTATCACAATATATCACGTTCGAATCCAACACCTGAACAAACAATCCAAAACCTGGCTTACGGAGCCACACTACTTCCGTACAAGAATCAAAATCTGCAATAAACTCTGCTTCTACGGTGATGAGTGCGACAAACTTATGTTTTCTGCTAGCCCATGATATCATAGAAGATCTCAAACTGAAAAACAATCCAGAAGTACTCTTCATATTTTCTACACTCCCTGCCTAATATGAACAAGTAAATCCATGTAGTTATACATCATTGTTTGAGGCATATCTCAAACCATAAGTAACCGTCCCACGAAGATATCTCAGGATATGCTTTGCAGCTATCCAATGCTCTTGTCTAGGTTCCACCTGGAACTGTCTCAACATGTTCACAACAAAGCAAATGTACGACCTAATATTCACCAAATACATTAAGTATCCAATCAACTAACAATACAAGGAAAATTCTATTGGATCAAAACCATAGTCTCTCAACTTCCCCAAATCTGTCACTGATCTAGGTGGATATTGGTGTCCACCCACTTGTTCCAAATTCTAAATGGCTCATCTTGACAGTTTTGAGTTCATCACGTTTCTCTGTAATGGGGAAACTTCATTGTAATTATGGGTTCTACACTTCTGAGGTTGTCTTGAATCCCTACACAACATCCAGGTGGATATTGGTGGTCGCCCATCTATTCTAACTGGCCTATTTTGGTAGTTTTCATCTCATTACATCTTTCTGTATTTCTAGGGCCATTTTGAGGTCCTAAACGATATTATTTGGGCTTTCCATAGTCAAACTATTGATGGAGTCAGAGTTTGATTGAATTATGTGTATTTCTAAAACCTACCTTTCCAACGGGCTATCACACGCCTAAAACAAAGATCGTATGCAAAAGTTACGACCCCAGGAAGTTGATGTACTAACTTACCCCAACGGGGCCCACATGAATTTTGGTGCTTCATCTCCTAGGGTTAGGTTTTTGGATGTATAAGGTTTTGGCATTCATTTTTATTGTAAAAAGGCCTTCAGAACCTCATTGTACTCATCTTCTTGTGAATGAGTGTAGCCATCACATCGCTTCTTAGAGATAAAGCTGCCACCATTCTAGTGAGTCTTGCACTTTGTATTTTTAACGTCTCTGTACATTTCTTTCATTAATAGAAATCATGTATTGTTGTATTTATCTGTTTCGGGAAATAATTATGTGTATTTCATTATAATATCTCTGCTTTCATTTCGTTTTGAAAATAATCCGGATCATTGGTATAAGAGAAGGTTGCTCTTGATAATTTTTCAGTGCATGTCCCCGACGAGGTCCAATTATAGCAAGTTGAGTATCAAGCTTGTCTCTCTTGATGAAAATATCTCTCACACGCCCAAGAAACTCTCCATAGCAGAAGAAAAGAAAAATGGTGGAGCAGAAGATTATATTAACTTGTTGCTTGAGCAAGATCTCGCGCGACAGAGGGATGAATTGATGAACAATTTTTCCCACATCCTTCAACGCCTTCCGATAGAAATAGGTGAATCTTCATCAAGAGGCCACTTTGGAGGAACTTCTCCCTTCAAGGTACAAGTTGAATTTGATATTCCCGTATTTGAAGGTCAGATAGATGTAGATGCCCTAGAAAAATGGTTAAATCTGCTAGAAGGTTATTTCTTTATTCACAATTTTTCCTACAGGGAAAATATCACCTTCGCACTCCTCAAGGCTCTCTCCCATGTCAAAAATTGGTGGGAAACTTACTAGGATCAAAGTTCCACAGAGGAATCTAGAATATATGGGGTTGATCCCACTTGGGATTTTTTTGTGGATGCGGTCAAGGAACAATATTACCCTGTTGATAACTATAAACACTAGTATAGGAGATGGACCACACTGGGGAAAGAGAAGGGCCAAACAATGTCGTAGTTCACAAATAATTTCCATACCTTGCGTACCAAGATGGGTATCAAAGACTCTGAGAGACATCTGGTTATGAAATATCATGGGGCTCTACATAGGTACATCCAAACTGAAATGTATTTCCTAGACATCTCATCACTGGGAGCTGCCTATCAATATGTTGTCAAAATCGAGCAGAAATTTGGGAACCATAACAAAGGGGAGTTCGGGTCTGCAAATCCTTAACAACCAAAGAATGATAAAGACATCCCTAACCAACATCCTCCCAAAAACTGGTCTAAGACACATGAAAAGAAGGGTAAGGGAAATATGAAGAATGACACTGAGAAGTGGTGTGAATTCCACAAAATCCACTAGCACATCACCAATGAATGTCACTCAAAAAAGTCATTGGTGGTCGATATCAAAGACAAAAATGCCGAAACCTGATTCAGAATCTGATCTAGAAAATAATGAAAAAAGACAGATCATTTATGCAGACCCCACTTCTACTGTCGTGATCGCAACAATTCAACCAGAAGAACCAACAGATCCTAAAGAGGAGGAGAGTCTCTTCCATTCATAGATGTCGGTGAAGGGGACCCTGTTGCATTTCATTGTTGATAGCGGAAGCCAGAAGAACCTTGTCTGAGATGAGGTCGTCAAATAGTTGGGGTTGTCAACAACAACACACCCACAACCATACAACATTGAGTGGTTTTTCTAGGGACGATATCTCCGAGTCAGCCATCAGTGTCGCTTGTCTGATGGCATCGAGCCCTTCAAGGATGAGGTAGTATGTGATGTTTCCCCTCTTATTCTATGTAATGTTGTTTTGGGCCAACCATATATGTGGAAACTTCATGGTGTTTATGAGTATCGACCATGTAGTGTCATTATTACTCTGGGGGTCAACTCTACATGATACTAGAGGTAGTTCCGACTATTGTTCCACCAAAATAGTTCCGCAAGGTAATCTCTCATACTGAAAAATTCAGCCTCTTCACAATTTGTTCAAAGGATGGACAGAAGGCCACTGCAACCACTATAGCCTCAAGACCTTCTATCCAACAGAAGCAGATTGTAGAAGAGAAAGAAGATATTGTTTCTTCACCTACGATGGTGCATACACAATGCCATGTCAAGCCCAGAGACAACAGGTTGGTGGAACAGATTCAACCCTGCCAACAATAGGTTCGTGACAACATTCCATACACCAAGCAACACAACTTCTCCAACAAGGCATGCAACTCACCAAGATTCAGATTCAACGAATGATTTCCCCTCTTCCCCAACCACTCAACACAATGGAGACCATTGCTTCCTAATGGGGGAGAACAGATCCAGGTGGATATTGGTGTCCACCCACCTATTCCAAATTCCAACTGGCTCATCTTGATAGTTTTCACTTCAACATGTTTGTCTGTAATGGTGACACTTCTTTGTAATTATGGGTTCTTCACTTATTAGGATGTCTTGAATCCCTACACAACATCTAGGTGGATAATGGTGGCTTCCCATATAGTCCAACTGGCATATTTTGGAAGTTTTCATCTCAGTACGTCTTTTGGTACTTCCGGGGCCGTTTTGAGGCCCTAAACAACATTTTTTGGGCTTTCCATAGTCAAACCATTGATGAAGTCAACGTTTGAGGACATAATGTGTAGTTCCCGAAAATACCTTTCCAATGGGATATCACACACCTAAAACGAAGATCGTATGCAAAAGTTATGACCCCGGGAAGTTGATGTACTAACTTACCCCAACGGGGCCCATATGACTTTTGGTGCTTCATCTCCTTGGTTAGGCTTTTGGATGTCTAGGTTTTTGGCATTCATGTTTATTGTAAAACGTCCTTCAGAGCCTCATTATACTCATCTTCTTGTGAATGAGCGTAGCCGTCACATGTCTTCTTAGAGATAAAGATGCCACCATTCTAGCGAGTCCTACACTTTGTATTTTTACAGTCTCTATACATTTATTTCATTAATAGAAATAATGTATTGTTGTATTTCTCTGTTTCTGGAAATATTTATGTGTATTTCATTGTAATATCTCTGCTTTCATTTCATTCCGAAAATAATCTGGATTAGTCACCATGGGAGTTTCCATGGATTTACAATCCATCATCCCAAACTTCTGAAGAATTTTCACAACATACTTCCCTTGTCCTAGGAGGACTTCACCACGCTTATGCCACACTTCTAGTCCAAAGTAGTAGTTCATAAGACCAATATCCTTCATATCAAATTCAATGGATAACTCCTTCTTAAACTGAATAATAAGAGGCTTTGCACCTGTCAGGAACAAGTCATCAACATATAATAATAGAATAACAGGTGCATTGTTCACAACCTTGTAATAGAGATTTGGACTAGCATGAATCTTGGAAATTCCAAGTCTCGTCAAATAACTATCAATGCGTGCATACCAAGATCTTGGAGCTTTCTTGAGTCCATACAAGGCCTTCTTCAATCTGCATACATGGGTTTCTTTTGGGTGTACCTCAAAACCTTGAGCTTTCTTTATGTATACTTCTTCCTCAATCACTCCATTGAGAAAGGTGGTATTTACATCCATCTAATGTAAAATCCAACCCATGGAAGTTGCTAGAGATATGATGGCTCTAATAGATGTATATCTGGCAACCGGAGAAAACGTCTCATCATAATCTTTTGCCTCCTGCTGAGAGAATCCTCTAGCCACAAATATTGCCTTGTATTTATCAATACTTCCATATACAACATGCTTTATATTGTAAACCCAGTTTGAAGTAACTATAGACTTCTCTTTAGGTCTAGGCACAACTTCCCTTACGTCATTTTTCATAATAGATTGGTATTCTTCCATCATGGCCTCCTTCCATTCTTTCTTCTTGAATTCTTCTTCAAAGGTGGAAGGTCTTTCATTAACGAGATTTGTCATGAGTATTGCATAACTAGAAAACCTTTTGAGTTTCTTGCTTTGTCTGAAGGTGCCACTGGGAGCTTTATGTATTTCTGCTTCTTGCAAGGTCGATTCAGTCCATGCTGGTCTCTTTCCAGTCTTCGGTTCAATAAGTGGTTCCACATGTTCATGTGATGGTCCTGGTTCTTCACTGGGGTGTTATGGAGAGCATGTGCTTTCTTCTTTGGTATCTTCATATTCCTCTTCTTCGTTGGAGTCTATGGAATCTTCTATAGACTTCTTGAATGAAATCCTTTCATCAAAATTTACGTCTCTGTTGATTTCAACCTTTTTTTTTGTCTTAGAACATAAATTCTATATGATTTTGATGATTCACTATATCATATGAATATTCCTCTCTTTCCTGAGGGTTCCAACTTATTTCTCTTATCCTTTGGAACATGAATGTATACAGGACATCCAAATATTCTCAAGTGCTTAACACTAGGATTCTTTCTAGAGAAGGCTTCTTTTGGAGTCATGTTATTCAATATACTATGTGGACTTATATTATGAATATAAAGCACTATCATGGTTGCTTCTCCCCATAGGAACATAGATATATTTTGATCATTCATCATTGCCTTGATTGATTCTTCAATAGTTATGTTGTTTCTTTTAGTCACACCATTTTTTGAGGATTGTGAGGGACAATGAGCTCCCTCCTAATCCCAACTTCTGTTAGGTATCTAGAGAGGTAGTGGGGGGTCCAGAGGGCCCATAGTGATAATAGTGGAGGCCATTCAATGTAAGGTGGACTACGTCCACTATAGTATTAAATAAGGCCCACTATGGTAGTTAGATATAATAAATGTAAGAGGACTTACTAGAAGGTTATACTTCTAGAAGGTCCCCCCTCTAGAATTTTCTTAGGTAGTTGGTCGCACTATATAAAGGGGTTCAAACAATGTAATGAGACATGAAGATAAGTGTTGTATTGTGAGCGGTAACTCAATAGGAGTATTCCCCCTCGAAGAGGCAAGTGAACATGAGAGAATCCCTTCCATAATATGATCCATTGTATGATGTTGCCCTACCTCAAGGGTTTTGATATAATAAAGTGGTGGTTTTCTATATTCTTCTTGTATATCTACTGTGGTGCTTTTCTATTTAGTATTTGGTAATTAACAATTGGTACCAGAGCACTTTCCTTGTCCAAAGAAGGGGATACATTTTTGGCTCTTTTTGCAGATATTTTCTAGGAAAAAAGAGGGTGGGGCGCTTCAGGTTCATATATGAAATTTTTTTAGCATAATTTGGCCGAAAAAATTGGATATTTGAATTCCTCTCGGAAAAGTACCCAATTTCAAAAACAAATAAGCCGAAAAAAATTATGGGTAGTAAAGTTATGAGCATTTTAAATTCTACATTTTTCAGGGTTTTTCCGGAAAAAACCGCAATTTTTTGTCGTAAGTTATTTTTAATCCTAGTTTTTCTTGAAAATTTCTCCCAAGAAAGATGTTTTTTACTAGAAAAGACGATGGCCCTAGTATTGAAGAATTATTAAAAGACTTGAAGTCATTTTGGAAAGAGAATTGGAAACATTGGGTAGGGAGACAATTAAAAGGTGATGCAACCATTTGGTAGAAATCACATAGCTATAGCCAATTGCTTAAATTTTCTGATGAAGCACTTGAAAAATTCCTTTTAGATAAATGGTGTCATGTTGATAGAGGGAGCAACAAGAGTTTATTTTTATATGGAAAATCTATATTACAGGTTCATGGTTGTATTCATAAAGAAAATGTCATTGTTTCTATTAACCCTAGTTTCCAAAAGAATTTTATCAATGTTCAGTTGATTAATATATTACAAGTTCCGGCAAAGAATATTCAAAGCACACAGGTTGCAGGTGAAAATGTTAAACTTTTTAAAKATTTGAAGCTCAGTATGGATAAATATGTGTTGCATTCAGATTTTGAGGCTCTAGATATGGGTGATGAAGACATTGTTTTGGGATATCCTTGGATAGAATCAACGGGTACCATTAATATTAATGTGAAAAATAAGTTTCTAAAGMTTTGGTACAAGAAAAAGAAAATTACATTGCAGGATGTGTCTCTTAGTAAGAAAGATGGGCCAATGGAAGATAGAAAAGAAGTTATTGTCGAGTCTGAAGTTGAATCAGAGGCAKAGTCTACAGAAGGGGATGAAGTAAAACCATAGGAAGGACATAATCAGAAAGATAAGGAGGTCATTRACTCAAAGGCTCAAAGTGTTGCAGATTTGAAGAAAAAAGAACAGATTCCTACAGTTGTTTTATATCGTCATCCACATCATATAGAGACACAACAGTCATCAAGGAAAGGGTGTGTGCATCAACACATTTATGCACCAGCAGGGCACCAGACAGGAAAATGATCAAGAGGTGCATGGATGACTATCGACACTATGGGAAGAGCTTAGGTTATAGAAACAATCCCATGGAAACCCCGACATGATGCAGAGCAAGATCAGGGTGGCAAGGTAGCAAACGAACATTTTATTTGAATTCCATTGGGATGGATGGATGGTCGTACTTGGTACTAGTTGGCCACATTACTTAGTCAGTCATATTGTATGGTTTCTTCTTGTGTTTTGAGGACAAAACATGTGAAGGGGGATGGAATGTAGTATACCTAGGGAGGTAATATGGGGTACCTAGGGAGTTACCCAATGGGAATGTGGTTATGTATTATTAGTGGAAGTCATTTAATATATGAGAATATGGTCATTCCATGTAAGGTGGACTAGGTCCACTATATTAATTAAGGCCCACTATGGTAGTTAAATGTAATAAATGTGAGAAGGCTCTCTAGAAGGTTCCAGCTAGGAGATAGAGAGAGCTATATAAAGAAGTGTAAGCAATGTAATTAAGTATAGTGAAGAATATTGTGAATGTATCAAGCATTGCTTGAGGAATGTTATCCTTCCTTAAATATTAATATATGGTGTTACCTTACCTCAAGGGTTTTGACTATTTCTTGTGTTCAGTAATTTGGTGAATGGTTTGGTTTATTCTTGTTCATATTGTGGGTTTATTTTGAAATTTATCTTCAGATCTATTCAGGTAATTAACAATTGGTATCATAGCTACTTCAACATGTTGGTTTTTATTTCTCCATGGGACCGTGGTTCTCTAGTCTACTTCAAGCATTGAGGAAAACAATTTCATAAGGGGGATGGAATGTTAGGTAGTTCGAGAGATAGTGGGGGGACCAGAGGGTCCATAGTGATAATAGTGGAGGCCATTCAATGTAAGGTGGACTAGGTCCACTATAGTATTAAATATGTCCCACTATGGTAGTTATATATAATAAATGTAAGAGGACTTGCTAGAAGGTTATACTTCTAGAAGGTTCCCCCTCTAGAATGTTCTTAGGTAGTTGGTAGCACTATATAAAGGGGTTCAAGAAATATAATGAGACATGAAGAGAAGTATTGTATTGTGAGCGGTATCTCAATAGGAGGATGCCCCCTCAAAGAGGCAAGTGAACAGGAGAGGATCCCTTCCATAATAGGATCCATTGTATGGTGTTTCCCTACTATTATCACTGAAATTTCGTCAGCACATGGCGACAAGAACTCCACATCATCAAAATAGAAATGAAGTCATTCATGGCACTGAATTAAGTAAACAGCACTCCAGAAGAGCCAAAAACTATACAAAGTAACCAAAAATTGAAGGGCGCTTTACAGCAGTTTGGTGCGCGCGCGCATGCGCGGGACAAAAACGTGTTATGCGTGCATGCGCGCTCGACGTGCGTCTGTCAACATAGGAACACGCACATCTGCTAATACGACGCATTAATTGAATAGGTCGGCTTCCTAACCGCCTACGGACCGGCTCCCAATTTGATTTGACCCTCAAATCAGATCCAGATCTGCAAAATCGGCGAGTTAATGACCTAAAGAAAC